>JAAFCE010005724.1:5454160-5468352 GCA_013389805.1 Trigoniulus corallinus
GCCCTGAGGTTAAAAATGAGTGCCCTGAGGTTAAAAATGAGTGCCCTAAGCTGGAAAATGAGTGCCCTAAGCTGGAAAATGAGGGCCCTGAGCTTAAAATCGAGTGCCTTAAGCTGGAAAATGAGTGCCCTAACCTTAAAAATGAGTGCCCTGAACTTAAAAAAGAGTGCCCTAAGATGGAAAATGTGCCCTGAACTTAAAAATGAGTGCCCTAAGCTTAAAAACGAGTGCTATAAGCTTAAAAATGAGTGCCCTAAGCTTAAAAACGAGTGCTCTAAGCTTAAAAATGAGTGCCCTGAACTTAAAAATGAGTGCCCTAAGCTTGAAAAATGAGTGCCCTGACCTTAACTGAATACCCTGAACTTCCAAACGAATGTCCTGAGCATCAAAACGAATGTCCTGAGCATCAAAACGAATGTACTGAGCATCAAAACGAATGTCCTGAGCATCAAAACGAATGTCCTGAGCGTCAAAACGAATGTCCTGAGCGTCAAAACGAATGTCCTGAGTGTCAAAACGAATTCCCTGAGCTGCTAAACGAATGTCCTGAGCATCAAAACGCATTCCCTGAACTTCTAAACGAATGTTCTGAGTGCCAAAACGCATTCCCTGAACTTCTAAATAAATGTCCTGAGCATCAAAACTAATTTCTTGAACTTAAAAAAACAAATTAAAATAAAAAAAATCAACTAAATTTATTCACTAAAGAAATTCCCTAACATTAAAGAAAGTATTCCACTAAACTAATAAAAAATAAAATAAAGAAAAACGGAATTCACTAAGCTAAAAAAAATGAATACTTAAATTACTTACTTTGAGAATTTAAATCCACTCAATGTGGTTGGAGAACGCTGCCATTTTCCATCTTCCTCAGACCGAAGCGAATGACCATGATTTTATTTTGGTTATGTTGGTCACCCTTTGGTCTGACCAAAGTTGACCAAAGCGACGGACCAAATCGATTTTTGCAACGCCAAAACGCATTGTTTTTAAAACAATGAGACCAAAGTCGACTTGGTCAATCGCGAAAACGTGCCTATAATTTTTCTAACTATTTTAAAATGACAAGACACGACAAGAGTTTAATTTAAAAGTTGATACATATATATATTTAAATAAATAAATAAATAAAATATATAGAGATTAAAACAAAGGACAACCTAAGCACCTCTTCCTCTTCTTTGTTGCAGTTCACATGATACATCTGGCTCTTTGTGATGTATAAGGACCCTTTATCTATTAGGTCATCTTAGCAAATCTTATTCATGGAAAATCAGTGCCAATGGTGACCATCCTTAAATTTGAACCCCACCCCTCCAGTTTTCTTTACATGCACTGCTATGAAACTGTATATAACAAACTGCATGAATTTACTGAATTTACTGCGTGAAATTCTTGAATTTACTGTAGAGAGCATCACCAGTAATTGGGTAGTGGCAACCCAACATTCATCCCCATTTACCATCCAATTTACCATGAAATTAAAAAATGAACGAATTAAGCAGTAGTTGTATAAATTTATTATTATAAACTATGACATCTGTAGATTGCAAAAATGTAGATTACATAATTTTAAGATGTCTAAAAATAGTTATAGTCAAATGAATATATTCAAAAAATTAGCCTAAATTTCAACATTGTTCAAATTTTTATATTATTAAAAATATGAAAGAACCAATGCTGAAAAAATTTATTCAGAAGGTCATTGATATTAATTATGTTATGAAAAAATTAGAACTGTAATCTTAAGAATATTGGACACAAAAAAATTTCAAAGTGATGGTTCCCATTTGGGAACAATGGCATGTACAGTCAATCCAACCCAGGAAAGCACTTGAGGTTGGTCGATTTTCTTCAATTTAAGGGGATACAGTCTTCTAATTAAGAGGAAAGGGAAAGGGTCACTGAAGGCGGTGAAAACTTTGAAAGTAAACTAGCAAGGGGTATCACCTTTTGTTTGTCATTTGACCTTTGACAGTCATTTTCAGAATGTACTTTTCGGCTAACTGAAGAAGAAAAAATCTGATCACATATACTGTAAATGATTATTGGTTAGCACACTCAATAACTATCAGTAGTTCTAGGTTCGATACTTCAGTGGGGTGGGTTTACTTTTTGGGCACTAGAGGGAGGCCCTGAGGGCACCTTTCTTCAGATACAAAGTAAAACCAAGATCCTGTGTGGTGTATGATGGCATTTGCATGGAAAAGAGTGCTCTCTATGATGCAGTGTGTAGTCAAAGCAAAATTTCCAGGTGTACGATCTTGCCCCCTTTTGTTTTTTTGGGGACACTACACCAGGGGCAGCCAACATGAGGGCTGTGGGCCACATGTGGTCGGGTGGGACCTGGTGGGAGATGCATGGTAGTGGAGGGCTAGAGCCTGCAGACCCAACCCTGCCACAAGCAAAATAAGGGTATGATGATGGTATTTTATAATACTTTGGCATCTTTTTATATCCCCAGACATTTACATTTAAGATTTTATCTTCTAAAGGCTTTGCATATAGTCAGATTATTTGGAAACATGATATTTATACAAAATAATTTCATCTAAATATTTGGCTAAATTGTGGGGTTGAGAAAAAATATTAATTTTGAAAAAAAAAAACGAATTGAGAAGGTCCGATATTTTCTTATACCTTCAACCTCTCCACAACCTCAACATTTTCAAACCCCCTATTTTCAGTTTTGCATGGCCCTCCCTTTTATCTCCCATGTGTCATCTTTCATGGTGAGCACTATAGTTGTGAAATATAGAATTAAAATAAAACTATGATATGGAGTAATTCCAGTTGTGATTCTTGGGTTAATATTATAATTCTGCAGAAAGGATACTTGATTAAAAGTGGGTGTGACCAAATTTAATTTCATGTTACATGCTTCATCTTCTGGCAAAGTAATCAGCCACTGTCTACAGTCCCTCTTAATTGATGGCCAGACATACCATTCAGTAGCAAGCTTGACTGTGGCATTGGCCCTGGGGTGGGCCAGGCAATAAACAGTTCCAAATGCTGCTCCAGAATGGGCCAGTCATATATGGGTGAGCTGTCATTGTTGTCATTTCACAGGTGACACTCATGGTGGTACCAGGGATGATGACTTGCTTCAACTGGAAGGAGGTGCCATTCTGGATCAAGTTTTGCAGCTCAGTGTCCTCTGCTTACGAGGCTGCCAGGGCTTTGAAGTCTATAGTGGGTGCCCATTCATCAATGTGGGACAAGGCATTGGGAACGACATTGTCCTGCTCACTGACATGACGAATGTCAGTGGTGAATTGGCCAATGAAGTCCAGGTGATGAAACTGGAATGGGTAAAACTATTAAGACCTCAGTTTGAAGGCATATGTTAGGGGCTTGTGGTTGGTGAAAATCACAAACTGTTGCCCCTCCACCATATGCCTGAAGTGCCTCACAGCGTTGTAGGCTGCCAGGAGCTCCTTGTCATATGCTCTATACTTGTGGGTGGAGCTGAGTTTTCTTGAGAAGAGCTCAAGTGGTTACCACATGTCATACACCGATTATTGCAGGATGGCTCCTATTGCCTGCTCTGATGCATCTGTGAAGATTGCTAGGGGCACATTGGGCCTTGGGTGTACTAGCAGGGTAAGCTGTATGAGGCTCTGCTTACACCTTCAAAAGGCTTCTGGGTTCCACTGCATGGGTGCTCATCCTTTTGCACTGCCCAGTAGCAGGTTGTTGAGTGGTGTGGGTTTTGGCAGCCTTGGGTATGAACCTCCTATAGAAGTTCACAATACTCCGGAATTACCACAGTCCCTTGACCATCTGGGGCAAGGGGAATGACTGAATGGCATCCACCTTCTCCTGCAGTGGGTGGGTGCCTACTCCCAACACTGAGTAGACCATAAACTTAACTTCTGGTTGCCCAAACACACTTCCTGAAATTGATGATTATACCATGTTTCTCCAACTGCTGGAAGAGTGTCTGAAGGTGTTGATGCTCATCCACTAACGTTGACCCTACGAGTATGTCATAAATGAAGGAATAGCAGAAGTGCAAGTCTCGGGGTACGTGATTGATGAACCACTGGAAAGTCTGTGTGGCATTCCATAGGCCAAACGTCATGAAGGGAAACTTGTACAGTCCAAACGGTGTTGTGATGGCTGTCTTTGGGATGTTTTCCGTGGCAACTGGGATCTGGTTGAAGGCCCAGACCAGATCAATAGTGGAGAAGATGGTTTTCCTGCTGAGCAGCTGTGTGAAGTCCTGGATGTGCCACACAGGGCACTCGCCCATGGAGGGTGTGGGCATTCAGGGCCTGATAGTCCCTATATGGCTGCCATTCTTCACCTGACTTGGGGACCATATGAAGAGGTGATGCCCATGGGCTCTCCAATGGATGGGCCAACTCCAGGCAGAGCATGGCCTGGAACTCCTTTTTGGCTGCTGCCAGTTTTTCTGGTGACATCCATCATGGTTTCTGGGCACCTGGTGGGCCAGGACTGTTGACTATGTTATGCTTAGTAGTAGGGATGCACCGATAATCGGTATCGGCCGATGATCGGCCAAGAGCAGATTATCGGTTATCGGCCGATATTTTTTAAATTTTTTCCTGTTGTGTTTAAGTATGAATTACGGGTTTTACTATGTTTTAAATGAATAAGAACGTGTATAAACTAGGCCTAGTATAAACTTATCAGTTTCTCACAAAGTCAACGTTTTATTCAAAAACAGGCCAATTATTGCACATTAACACTCAAAATTCCATATGATTGAGTTCCCTTTTATGAACGCTAATTCCTCTATTTTATCTGGTTTTAAACGACTGTGCAAAGATGTAGCAATTTTTCCCATTGTACTAAAAAGTCGTTCACTAGCAACACTTGATGGGGGTGTAGACAAAAATTTGTTAGCTAGTATGCTAAGTTTTGGAAAGCGGTGCTTATTGTTGTGCCACCACACACGCACATCTTCTGAACGCCCAATCAGTGGTTCACAAATGTACTGTTTATATTCACCCTCTAAACTATCACATGATTGGCTCATAGAAGCAGAAGAAGTGGATGCAGAAAGTTCGTCAATGCAATTCCAGAGTTCACTGTCTGAACATTTTTGCTTTTTAGTATGTACTTGCTCAATTTCAGAAGATTTCATGTACGGTAAATTGTCCTCACTGAGAACCAAATCAGTGCAAAATTGGTCAGTTTCTGTGGTTAAAAAGCAACGAATTTTAAAACCGTGAGTCAAGAACAGTAGCAATGACACACAATTCATTTTTTTCAGCATAAGCAAAGCGACTTTTTACAGACTGCAAGAGTTCATTTTTCGTAGTCATAACTCCTGCATCAGCTGCCTTTTCTGCAGATAAAAACCTACACAAGACGTAAATAGTGGGTATGACTTCTGAAACAGTTGCCTCGTTTTTGCTGAGCTGACGTGTGACTTCTTCAAACGGGTTTAAAAGTGTAATTAATTTACCCATTAGGCTCCACTGGTTTAATGTAAAGTTTTCCGGCAAATTAAACTCTGAGCTATACATGCTAATTGCTTTTTTTTGTTCATGCATACGGTCAAGCATGTAGTAGGTGCTGTTCCAGCGTGTATTAATATCTTGCATCATTTTGTGCTGAGGAACATTTAATTCCTTTTGTATGTTGCTTAACCGACTGCTTGCGACTGAAGAATGTTTAAAGTGGCCAGCAATTTTTCTGCAAACACTCAGCATATCTGAAACAGCCCGCTGTGAAAATATGGAATCCTTGATAACAAGCTGAAGTGTGTGCAAAGTGCATGGAATATGCTTTAAGGTGGTCAAATTTACAGCACTGACTATGTTTCGACCATTATCTGTTACCATTGCATGCTGTCGCTTAGTATCAATTTTCCACTGATTTAAAATGTCAGAAAGCTTTGCACTAATATTAACAGCAGTATGGTCACTTTCAAAATGGCGAACAGCTAAAATTCCAGAAAACAAGTGGAAGTTATCATCCATCCAGTGAGCAGTCACACTCAAAAAAGCCTGATTATTTTCGGATGTCGACATGTCACTCGTAAAACTGATGCTTTTTGCACTATAAACTAACGATTTCAACTTCTCCTCAACTTTTCGGTGCAAATCCGGAACTGCAGAGTAACGAAAAAGGTTTCGACCTGGAAGTTCATACCGTGGCTCTAAGTTGCTGATTAATCGAGTAAAACCGACACTTTCAACCAAAGAATATGGATGATAATCTATGGCGATCAGCTGAGCAATAATGTCAGTGATTTCACAAAAACGAGGATGATCCTTTGAAAATTTTTTCTTCCTTTCAAGACACTGCTCAATAGATGGCTGAACTAATGCTGGCTGTGAATTTTTCGAAAGTTTATCAAATGATGCTGACGGCTTTACTTTGTTGGCGATTTCATACTCTTTCAATTCATCACTGTGTCAAATTCTCAAATGAGAAATCAGATTCGTAGTTGTAAAACTTTTTGAAGATTTACCCCCACGTTTGATTTTTTCAGGACAAAGTTTACACTGAGCCAGGCGAGAATCTGATTTATCCACGGAAAAGTAATTCCAAACTTTACTCATGTTTCTTGTCAAAATTTTTTACAAAAGTGAACAACAAAAATTTTATGTAACTGCTACGAAAAGTGCTGCGCAAATATTATGAGTCACTGTACTTTCCGTGAAAAACTGATATTTTTTATTGAAAAGTAATACTTTTCAATACAAAATATCTACTTTTAAAGTATCTACTTTTAAAGTACTGTCACGTCTGCTTCGAAGGCTTATTAAAAGAAAGAGAACTGTAGAAACTGTCCGTACAGTACAAAGTACACTACCGTACTGCACAAGTGTACTGTACAAAGTACATTTTTATTCACGTTGTTCAATAGAATCAGACAATATTTTTTGGGTACAAAGTTTTTCTGAGCACTACTTCCCGAAAAAATATGTTTTTCCAACATATATGAGCAAAAATCAAACAAATTATGAAATATCGGATATCGGCCGATATTTGCCAGACGATATATCGGTTGGCCGATATATCGGCCAGACTCATATCGGTGCATCTCTACTTAGTAGCATGCTTCACTTCAACTGGGGTTCCATCTGTTTGTGTTATGCTGGGGAATTCCCACAGAAGTGTGAGGAATCTGGGTGGTGGAATCTAGGAGATGGTAAGCTGGGCAGTGATTTGTAGTGTGCTAGGAAGACAGCACCAATAATTACCTTGCTGATGTCAGCAATGGTGACCACCATGTGAAGTCCCAGTGCAGGTTCATGTTCATGGTGAGAGTCTCCATTCCATACGTGTAGATTGGTGTCCCATTGGCAGCTCAGAGCTCATAGGACGACTGCCTCAGGGGGCACTGAAAAAAGTTGTGTGGGAACATGCTGAGGTCTGCCCCATTGTCGATCAGGAATTGTATCTTGTTGGCACAATCCCAGACGTACAGTTGGTAAGATGTGGATCAGCAGGCATCCTTAGCCACCATCAGTGACTGCCCACCCCATTTTCCTGGCTCCAGGTACATGGCAAGGTGCAGCATTGGGGCACTGCCTTGAAACGCCAGTGGTCCCAGCATACTCCTGGTGGTCTTCATTCCCCTGAGTGAGATTCTGCTGTCTGTCTGGTCTGGCTGTCCACTCCTGGACAGTGTTGATTTCCCTAGTCAGGGTAGACAGGTGGACCTTGAGTGCTACCATCTCTTGGGTCAGCTGCAAGATCTTCGAGACCAGGTCGGGTTCTGCAGGTCTGGGGAACGTTGGAGGTGCAGCCACTCTTGCCTCAGTTGACATTGGGAACACACTCTATCCTCCTGAGACCCAAGTAAAAATTTGATGTACTTATTAGTTTTTTTTTGGTTATTTTGAATTATTGCATTGCAAAACGGTTTAAAAAAATAATATTAAAGAATAATTATTTAATTAAATATGTTTTTAATGATGTCCATTTTTGTGTACATTGGGTTTTAACTCAGTTAAAATACCAAAAAAGTAGCAATCAAATTATATAATGTCTGCTTTATTTAACAACATAAACTAAATAAACTAATGACTAAATTATGCAGTCAAGTAAACGTTATGCAGAGTGAAATTTGGCAAAACAATTTCTTTCAGTTGTCATGCAAAGAAAAATATTACAATCTGAACATTTGACTCTTGTTCTACATTTGCATCCTGGATTTCTGCACCTGGCTGCATTTTTGATTCTAGGCATTTCTGGCATGGCGCTTTCTTGCATTTTCAGATGGTATGGGCATGATGTTACTTTTTTGTTTCTTTGGATTTTCTGAATTACTATCTGTGCTAGATTCCATATCTTCTGCAATTAACAGCTCTGCAAGATCAAATTTATACTCCAACAGCTGCATGCATCTTTTGCATTTCCTGGAATTTGTCCATGATTTTCGATATTCCATCCAACAATTGCTAACTACCACATCTAGCATGTACAAAACTGTACGAACTGTCCATCGTTTTGTTCTTGCACTCATGCGATAATAAGAAACCATACAGTCACAAAGATCTACCCCACCCATGCATTTGTTATATTCTTTTATTACTGAAGGGCATTCCAAATCCAGATATTGCTTGGTTGCTGAGGACCAACGTTTGCATGTTAACAATGGCTGAATTGTGAATTTTGTTCATAACATGTAGATTGGCTTGTTATCTAGCCATTTTACAACTGAAATTATATCATCTGAGTTAATTAACATATCAGATGATCCCCGAACATTGTTTTTAAGTGCCTTGCCACTTGCAATTTTATCTTGGCAATCTATTCTGCTCTTCATGACAGTGCCAGTAATTGTAATGTTTCTTTCAAGCAGTATCTTTGCTAATTTTGTTGATGTGAAGTAGTGGTCACAAAAAATAGCTGTTCCAGGCTGAAGGTCAGCTGCAAAGTGTAGAATGGCTGCTACTCCACAGCCATAGCTTTTGTCAATCTCAGGAAAAGTCTTTGCACCTTGATAAATTGCAAAGTCAAGAACTGTGCCTGAAGGGGATGCAAGAACAAAATCTTTTAATCCAGTTGGATTAGGTTTTCGTGGCACATACTGCTTAAGTGATGTTCTGTTTCTGGTCATGTTGTTTGCAATTAAGGGCACATGAAACTGTCGTTGCCAGTACATTCTGATAAGAGGAAATCCCAGACAGGACATTAACATGTGTATTCCAAAAATTCGCTTTATTTCTGCAGAACTTGTATTTATTGATGATCCCATTATTTCTGTTGATCGAATATTTGTTGCATTGGCAATTTCATTAAACATCTGTTCATCAATTTCAGCTACAATAGTGGAAGGTTGATCTGCAAACCTACATTCAAAAACACTATAGGAATTTGAAAAAATGAAAACGTTAGTTATTTAATTTAAACTTACTGAAAGTCTAACATGTGCTTCCACAATGTTTTCCGTTTTGAAGTTCTTTTATTAGAGCCAACAGATGTTTGTACCACATGTTCATTGGACTCCAAAGTGACATTTGTTGAAAACGTAGAGGAAGAGTGAACACTTTTGCAACTTACTGTTGGCATGTGAAAACTAGGTTGAGTATTATTGTCATTTAGAGAAACAACAGTTGGAGACTCAATAACAGAATCAGCATTATCTTTAACTATAGATTCATTATCATCATCATTTTCTAAATAGCTTTCAGGTTGAGGAAAATCTTGAAGTATTCGTTCTACAGGTTTTAAAACTGTTAACTCAGCAAGGTCGTTATCTTCATCAGAAGCATCAGAAATGTATGAATTAGCTGTCTGCAGTGATTGTAGTATTTCTTCAGCTCTTTCTGCAGTAATACCTTTAAAATTTAAATGTTGGGCATTTAAACATTTAAAGATCAAAAATGAGATGTTTTCATTATTTAGACCCAATGTACACAAATGTGGACATTTTAAAAGTCGCAAAATTACTAATACCAATTCAGAAATGTTTTGAATTTAAAATGCTTACATGATAAATGTATGTCTAAAAGACTGCAGAAATCAAAAAGATGGTAATAATGAAGCCGAAACATATTTCAAAAAACTTACGACTACGTTGTTTGTGAAAAGCAGAACTATGGAAGAAAGCCATACTGCCACGTGATTGCAATAAATTCCACAGCTACTTGCTGTATACCCTGTCATAGACAATGGACTTAGCTTTCAAATAGGAATAGGGCATAGCTTTGACGTCATATGTAAAGCTGTAAAAAATTTTAAAGCAACTGTCCACAAAAATGGACATGGGGTTTCAGGAGGCTATACTGTGCCTGCCACCTCTGCCATGACCAGCAGGTTTTTGTCCTGCTGTGTGGCCATCATTGGCCTTAGTTTTTTCAGGGAGTCCCTTCAGCCATATTGATTTCAGCAAGGCTTCAGGGACTTCTGTTCCTGCCAATACTTAGAGGTTATGGAGGTACTGTGTGGGCTTCTTGTTGCCCATGGCCACATCTGTGAAAAGCTGCCTAGTCTTCTCCTCTTGGGAACAGCTAAGCTGGTTTATGAGTTGCTCCCTCAGCATCTGGTAGGAGTCTGCATCCAGAGGCAGCATGAGCAGGTCACACACCTCATTGGCCACACGTGAAGGGAGGTGTGCTGCCACTGCCAGGTACTATTGCTCACTGCCTAGCACCCTAGCATGGGCAAAATGGTTCTCTGCCATAGCATACCACATCTCTGGGTCTGCCATGTTGAATTCTGGCAGGCACAAAAGGGTGGTCACCATTACAGCACTGGTGGGGGTGCTTGGCTTGAGTGGCATAGTGCTTGTTTGCCCACCAAAAAGGAAAAGGAAAGAAAATAATAAAAATAACTAGCACCAAAATTCACCCACGAGATACTGCCATCAAAGTGAGGGGAACAAGCAACTTCCACATACGTGCAACACACACTTTACACAATTGTGCACAAAACACATATAACTATGCACAAAACACGTTTAAGAAATTACATCGCACAAATTTCACATTGGTTTTGCACAAAGATCATGTCCAGGTCACAACTGTGATGTATGTGGTTTGTATGGTCATTGTCAGGGCAGATATTTTTACGGGTAAGGCCTAAAGAATCCAGAGACTGGCATTGTAGTTTATTGGATGTTTTATTTGTCCACATTACAATAAATTCTGCAGAATGCATGAGCCATTTTAAAGCCTCAAGAGGGAAGGAGAGAATGAGTCCACAGAGGCCAGAAGAACCAGAAGGACAAGAGACATCTGAGTGAGAGGGTCATTTTTGGGTCATTTTTTGATGGGATTTCTAATAAAGACTGTCCCCGTGATGCCTCAACACAAAAAAGCATATCTTGCATCCTCTTGTGCTCTTGCTCATGGATGGCCATCTCCGTTTTTTGCAATTTGACGAGCAAACCCATTTAATTTTGTCCTCTTTCTGCCTTAATTCTCTCTTGCAAGGCCATTGCATGCTGCCTCATTTGAAGCTCCATCTCATGCATTTTGGTTTAGTGAGCAACTGAAAACTGCAGTGTTCAGCAATGATTGTTGAAAGGTCCAGTTGTTTCTTTTTTGATGGTTGAAGGGGTGTAAATGACAATGGTGGTGAAGCTGGACCTGTGTTTGTGGATGTCTAACATTAACGCTGTACTTACTGCTGGCTGAATCGGCATGCAGGTTGAGTGCTGCATTGTCACATTCACGTACTGCCTCAAATTTCTCCTGGTCATTGGCAGCTCTGCAGTTGCCCCACAAGTTTTTAATATGCTAGCACCCTGCCCCATTAGACAAACAGATTCAATAAGCAGTGCTCCTTCATTCCAGTCACTCTCTGTACCTGCTGATTGGGAAAAAACATTGTGAGTGATTATCACTGGTATTATTACATTTAGCCTTTTGGTGTATATTACAGACTTGTTGATGTCTGCTTGAAGTTTCTTCATTATTAATGTGCAACGTTGTTTAACTTGTCACACATTTACTACCATGTTGTGCTCAGTTGCCACATCATTCATCAATCCTGCCAGAGGTGAGGCCCACTCTCAAATGGGTTATGGTCAAAGGTAGACTTGAGTAAGGTCAGATCAGCAGCCAGGAAATATTGCCTTTTCTGCCTACTGTTGTCCTTTCTTTCTGATGGATTTGACTGTGATGGATAGGCAATGCCATCTACAATACAGTTATAATCATGGTTCAACTATGCAGTTTAGCAGATGTTTTTCTTATTCACATAAACTAAACATAACTGCAATAACTACATAACTACACTGCAATAACACATGCCTATACATAACACAAACTGCACATGAGCTACACACATGCCTACATTCATTTGTACATAAGCTAAAGCCATGGCTTAGTAATAAAATATAAAAGTTATGAATTTATGGTATAGCAACATGGTAGCATTATATAACTATAATTTCATTTGTTTTGCCATTAGAAATGTGTCTAGCATTAATTGAAAAAGACCATGTGCTACAGTGCAGTGTGATTTTGCTAGCATGGTGTGCTAATCCTCTTGCTGATTGTTAGGAGACCATTTTTTATTCAATTTAATTGTTTTAATGGATTTATAATTGTAATCTAATAACTATACTATTAAACTTTGTGTACTCACTTGAATATTTTCTGGATTTTGTATTTCTGATGTATTTCCCATCATTAAGGACCAGGTGTCTTGTTTTCTAAAGATGGCCGCATCAATATTCTGTTGGTGCTTCATAGGGCATGCACAAGGGTGTGGCCTATTGAATGCCTTCCAAATTGCAACTGGGGAAAAGTTACAATTATGCAGGCTTCTAACTCTTGAAAAAGGTGGGGGGGGGGGGGGGGGGTGGGGGCACAACTATGCTCAACACACCCATGTTGGTAGTCAAAATGCCCAACTCATAGCTAATTTCAACGTCCCTATTATAACTTCTCCATCTTCACTTGCAAGTTGTTCAGTGGAGCCTCTGCCAAGCTTCTTCACATCTTTGTCACTCAAAAATGGTGGGTTATTGAAGCAACAGTGCATATTGCATTACATATGGCACACAGTACATATTGCATATATACCATAAAATCTCGCATTAAGTCTGCACCTCAAATATAGTCTGCACCCATCTATAGTCCACATTAGCGATGGGTATGTTTCAAATATAGTTCACACTGATGTATAGTCTGCACTTTCAAATTCCTACTGTAGCCGGTGGAGCAACTTGTAGGAGGAATGGGATCCAATGGAATTTGAACATTAAATGTCAGATTGCCCTGACGATGAAATTGAAATGTGAAAGATTTTATATTGCATAATCATATAAAAAAGAATGTACTGTGTAAAATCGTGTTGTTAAGTGTAATAAAATGTTAAGAAAATGAACCACCCTCACATGTCGTCTGCACTAAATGACCCTATGTTTCACATATAATCCACAGGCAGTACGTGAGATTTTACGGTATTCTTTTTTTCAAGTACTGCAGATTATAATTTGAGAAATTATTATCAAAAATTAGAAGCACATTTTTTTCATTGGTTGTTTCTGGTAATTTCAGTACCAGTGATGAACCAAGACCAACATTTTCAACATTTCTGGATTGAGGTTTTTTGTGTGGAGCCTTGATATATCCTTCAAGCACTCACATGGGTGGCAAATTGGCCGCCAAATTAAACAAAATGTTGTCCTACTGTAGCAGGACTGATTAAATGATTGGGACCACCTAGTATTCTCAAGTTGTATATTTGGTCACAACTTGCAATTAAAATTTTTTTTTGCAACTCATGTCAATTTGGAGCAATTTATTGTCAAAGTAGCTGGGGTTGTGGAGGGTTCCACAAATGGCCATTCTGCTGCCTCACAAGTGCATAGGAAAGTGGTTCCCCATAGCAGGATTTTTGGGACTCCATGGCAGAAAGCACTGCAGATCCACTGTCCAACTATCAGGGTCCCACTATCGAGGTTTCACCATAAGGGTCCAACTAGCAGGGGTCCACTGTCAGAGTCCCAGTATCAGAATCCAAGTATCAGTGTCCCAGTATCAGAATCCAAGTATCAGTGTCCCAGTATCAGGACCCAAGTATCAGGGTCTGACTATCATGGTCCCAGTATCATTTTCTCAGTATCAGAGGCAAGGTATGAAGGACCCAGTATCAGGGTCCCAGGAGTAGGGTTCCACTATCAGGGTCCTACTATCATTGTCCCACTATCATAGTCCTAGGGTCAGAGTCCAAGTATCAGGGTCCCAGTGTAAGGGCGTGAGTATCAGGGTCCCAGTGTAAGGGCCTGAGTATCAGGGTCCCAGTGT
>JAAFCE010005724.1:5468362-5483990 GCA_013389805.1 Trigoniulus corallinus
AGTATCAGGGTCCCAGTGTAAGGGCCTGAGTATCAGGGTCCCAGTGTCAGGGCCCAAGCATCAGGGTCCCAGTGTCAGGGCCCAAGCATCAGGGTCCCAGTGTCAGGGCCCAAGCATCAGGGTCCCAGTGTCAGGGCCCAAGCATCAGGGTCCCAGTGTCAGGGTCCAAGCATCAGTATCAGGGTCACACTAGGTCACATCTAGTTTAGTTTCTCATTTAATTTCTTTTATATCTGTTTAATTAACTAGATTTCTGATGATGTGTTCTATAAACATCTAGTAAACTGCCAAATGCAAAGAAAAATGAGAGGCAGCCAGTTTGCTGCCTTGCGAGCTTGAATGTCCTTCGATGTAAAGTGAGCGCTTGAAGGATATTATGAAATCAAACATCTGACCACCTGTTCTACAGAGTGCAAATATTTTTATTCCCCAAAGATTTCACTTCCTTGAAAGGCACCATTTGCTCATGAACACTAACATTTTCTTCTATTGTCAAGCTTAAAATTTATTCACTTATGGAAATGAATAGTGCTCTGACTTTCTAAGATCTACAGTATCATTTTTATCAGGTTCTCCTGTTATGTCAACACAGTGAATGCTCTGTCTCAATTTTAGAAAATGGTAACTGACATAGTGTTTACTATTTGTGAAATGCATAGGTTTGGCTCCCAGTAGCATTGGATCCTGGGTTAACTGAAATTTCCTATCAGAATGTGAATTGCTATAAATGAAAGAATTCATTCCTTGTGGTAGGTGCAAGTTTAGCTACACTATTGTATACTGCATAGATATTGGTGCATTCCACCAATTTCTGCACAAGATTTGGTTACCATTTTGGTTATCAGAGGTGAAAGTTATGCCTTAGATAGGCAGGCCAGAAATGGACAGGTGAAATTTATAATAGTACAGTCAATCCAACCCAGGAAGGCACTCTGGGTTGGTCCATTTTTCAAAAAAATAGGGGATAACCCTTTCTTATTTAAGAGGGAAAGGGGAAGTGAAGGTTTGTAAATAAACCAATGAAAAGAAAGTTACAAAGGGTACTGCCTTTTGTTTAAGTCACTTGATCTTTATCTTTTATTTTATTTAAGTTGCCAGTAGGTGATGGTGTTTTAGGGCCCTTCAACTACAAGATCATTAGAGTTGCCAGTTGAAGAATTAAAATTTGACTACATATAAATAATAATAAAATATTTATTTTCAAATGAAAAAAAATGAGGTAAACCATGTTAATGAAATAAAAACTCAAGTGAACAAAAATTAGCTAAAACATATATGAATTAAATTAAAACTGACAATGCAAATTATGAAAGATAGGAAAATGAATTTTCTAAATCTTCAGTTTCTGAGTCACTGCTGCTGGAAGATCCAGAGACCTGGATTATCAGACTTTCCACCCTTTCCTCTAATAATCCAGCACTTAAAAAGTAATCATTCTCAATTTTCTCAATTTTTCTGCAAACAGAATTCCAGGCATGGGATTCTTGAATTCTGCTAAAGGCCATTTCACACAGAGACACAATATCCACTGATTTACTACTGGTTTGATGAGCACCAACATCACTTTTCATTTGAGCCCAAATTAGCTCATTAGGGTTGAGATCTGGATGATAGGGTGGCAGTCTAATAATTTAATGTGCAGCCTTGTGAATAATTTCATCAATAACAAATTTTTTGGGTTTTTGATTTTGTTTTGCCAGTTCCAACAATTCCATTTTTAGTGCCATATTGATGTCCTGGCACTGCTATGTTCTCTTTCACCAGCTAGTTGTATATATCCTGCTTTTTCCATGCAGATGTTGGCTGTTTTTCTATCACAACATTTTGATAGGGGGCATTGACAACAACAATAACTGATTTCTGTGGAAGATTTGGAAGCAATTTATTTGTCACCCACTTCACAAAATTCTGCTGGTTCATGTCATCATGATAATCTCCTGACTTCATGCCAGCCTTAAATAATAATGAAGCATTGGACACAAATCCATCTTTAGTTCCAGCTGACACAATCATATAATGGGTCACTTTGCTACATGCTTTTAACACACCATCAACATCCTCACTCTGCCAGCACTTTGTCTGAGTCATTGTTGAATGTATATAGCTCTCACCAACATACACAATAGTTTTTCCAGGATCAGACCTATGTTTTTGCATTTCTCTTAGGTACTGATGCCATAATATGACAATGCCAGGCTTCTCAATCAGAACTTTCCTTTCCAACTTGCACTTTCTGTAAGTGAAGCCAATATCATGCAGGCACCTCCTTAAAGTTTCATGGCACCCATCAAAACAAATTTCACTTTGCAATCGTTCTCTCAAACTTGTTAGTGTTGGAACTTTCTTATCATAAACATAGCAGTCATGAAGGATCTTCTGCACTCTACTAGTATCCATTGAATCCCAAGCAATTTGTTGGTATGATTTTTGTTTTTTATTTGGAGTTTCCACTTTAGTGTTCTCATCAGCTTTTCGTTTTTCTTTGCAAAGCTTAAAAAGAGACCTCCTTGGAACACCAGTTGCAGCCTCTGTCCTATCCATCACTTTATCCACAGATATCATAACACCATTATTCAGTTTTTCTTGCTAGAAATATTCCCTGATGTTACAGGCCATTTCTATGGCTTGCAGTTTCCAAACTTGTTTTTTCATTTGAAAAATTAAACTGTGAACTACACTGAGAGATATTTTAATTTGACCCTTTCCAATCAAAGCAATCTAACATCAAGTTGAATTTATTTCAAATAAGGGATACAGCCTTCTGACTAATGAATGGAAGTTAGCAGTGAAGGGGTGGAAACAGTCTGGGTGGAAAGTCTGATAATCCAGGTCTCTTGGTCTTCCAGCAGCAGTGACTCAGACATTGAAGATTTAGAAAATTCATTTTCCTATCTTTCATAATTTGCATTGTCAGTTTTAATTTAATTCATATATGTTTTAGCTAATTTTTGTTGACTTGAGTTTTTATTTCATTAACATGGTTTACCTCATTTTTTTTTCATTTGAAAATAAATATTTTATTATTATTTATATGTAGTCAAATTTGAATTCTTCAACTGGCAACTCTAACGATCTTGTAGTTGAAGGGCCCTAAAACACCATCACCTACTGGCAACTTAAATAAAATAAAAGATAAAGATCAAGTGACTTAAACAAAAGGCAGTACCCTTTGTAACTCTTTTCATCTTATTTACACACCTTCAATTCCCCTTCCCCTCTTAAATAAGAAAGGGTTATCCTATTTTTTGAAAAATGGACCAACCTGGAGTGCCTTCCTGGGTTGGATTAGCTGGCCATACACACACACTTCAGGCATGCTAACTTGGAGTGGCACACTCCCAGAATGCGTGTTTGGAATGTGGCATTCCAAACATTTATAATCCCACTAACACATGAAGCTCACCACATGCTTAAACTGTAGGTTAAGAATGTGGCATGCTTGCATTAGTGTTAGTGGAGTAAACGTGTAGATTATGCAAATGCCAAGAATGCATGCTTGGATTTCCATCTAGTTGGGAAAGTTTGGAATGGCATGTCAGTTTATAAGTTAAAAAATGGATGCCAGAAAGTCAAAAAAAAAAAACGTGCTATTGCTATGGCTATGATTTATTTCACTATGAGTGAAACAAAGAAGAAAAGAAAAGTATGGAAAAAGAACTGGTTGACTGAAAGAAATGCATTAAGCCACATGAATCTTTTAAGACAGTTAAGGTGTGATGATCCTGAGGACTTCAAAAATTACTTAAGGATGAGAAGCAGTATTTACGATAAGTTACTTGTGCTACTGATGCCTTATCTAAGAAGGCAGGCCACAAGAATGAGGGAGCCCATTTCAGTAGAAGAGTGCCTGACTGCAACTCTTCGTTTTCTAGCAACAGGAAGAAACTATGAGGACTTAAAATTCAGTACAGCCATTTCAGCACAAGCTTTAGGATATATTATACCAGAAACATGCAGAGTGATTTATGAAGTGTTATGCCAAGAATACATGAAGGTACTAAAACTTTTAACTGAATTTATTCCAAAGCATTTTAAAAATAAATGTTAATTGACTTGACAATTATGAAGTTTCTAAATACGCCACAAGGCCTTCAGAAGTTGATGGTAGGTTTGTTGCTGGTGAATAAGTAGAGGAGTTACTAGTAGATGTAATTGGTATCTCTTGAAAAATAAAGTTATTTGGCACTCTTATTTTCACAAACAATAGTATTTTCAGTTAAGGCCTTCAGTTGTCCCTTGTATATAACTTGATTTATTAAATGTTCAGCATATATTCTTTGTTTATCATCCATCTTCCTAATTTTGGCTGCAATGTTGATTCCAAATGCACTGTATTCATCTTCCTCATTTCTCAGGGCTAGTGTGCATGCCCTTATAAAATCACATCTTTCATCTTTGGCATATTTAGAAGTTATAAATCTATCATTAACTTCCATGGTCTTTATTGGAGATCTGAAATCCTAAAATTAAAATTTTATTTTTAGTTTCCATGCCACAAAGAAGAATGGAAAGTAATATTTGATGACTTCAATAATTTATGGCAAGTGCCTAATTGTGGAGGAGCTCTTGAAGATGGTTTCCCTGCTGTTGTGGTTTTCTAGGAACAGTTTAGCAACGTGTGCCAACCTAATATCACATGCTCTAAGTGAAAGGAATCTGCAAGGTCCCAAATTCACTTAGGCCCCACTCTCTAATGCTGATTTCCCTTAGGATCCACTCTCCATTCCTGAATTCACTTGGAAGCCACTCCCACCACTGAATTTATTATTATTATTATTTAATGAACATGCCAAAATACACTAAACAAACAAACACAAAACAAACATTCAGTCACAGTATTCAATAGCAATAATCAAGGATAGCAAATCTGGGAACAAAAGGAATGTCAGAGTACTCTTTTAAATTGAATACCAATAAAATTGATCACAAATTTAGTTAGTGAATTCTAATTTAATGGCAACCCTCACTTTTGCTCCAATCGTATATTTTGTTTAGGTCCTGCTGCAATTCTACGCAGGAAGACAACCCTTCATCTGTGTCATCTGCAAATATCTCAAGAAAGGATTGTATGTCAATCCCTATATCATTAACATAAATTATATAGAGTAGTGGTCCCAATACACTTACCTGGGGTACTCCTGATGTCACAGGTGCCCATTCAGAAGCCTTACCATCAAAAAGGACTCTCTGCTGCCTGCCATTCAGGTAGGCTTTTCCCACTGAATAACCTTACAATGAATCCCTAACTTGGACCTTTTGAAATAAGCTTCTCATGGGGTACCATGACAAAGGCCTGCTCAAAGTCGAGGAATACAACATCAACCTGCTTACCCTTGTCCAGAGCTCTCTAAATATAGTCCATCAGACATGCCAGTTATATGACCCCCCCCCCTTTTCCTAAACCCATGCTGATTGTTGCTAAGGATGCCATTTTCCTCCAAATATCCCATAATATGTGAGAATAATATATGCTGAAATATCTTGCATACAGCACTCGTTAAAAATGCTGGCCTGTAGCACCTAGGATCAGTGGTATCCCCTTATTTGAAGACTGGCACAACGTTTCCCAGCTTCCAGGAGGAAGGAACAATGGGACTGTCTAATGACTTTCTAAAAATTTCGACCAAATAGTAGCTGATAATCGCTGAAAGTCTTTGTAGAATAAATGGAGAAATGTTATCAGGCCCCATAGCCTTATGGACCACTAATTTCTCCAAAAGCTTTTTAATTCCCTCTCTTGTAATGACAACCTCCTCCATTCCCCCTTGATAATCCTCACCTGAACCTGGAGGGTAATCAACCTTGCCAATTGCAAATGTTTTTGCAAATGAATCATTAAAAATGTTTACTGCTCTAAGACTACCTAAACTATCCCTAAACTATTCCTAACAGCTGGAACCCTGCAACCCCCTTTCTGCACTTTTATTAGGTCCCCCAGAATGCTTTTGGGTTTTTCTTGAGCCTTTCCCCCAAAATATTGCAATTGAAATTTTTAAATGCTTTTTTAATTAATACAAAAGAGGTCGAGGACAAGACCAGTCTACAAACTAAGATAATAACTACAGATAGAGACAAGAAAAACGAGTTTAAAACTTAGCTTTCGATGTCATCTAGGCTGCAGTCTACTCCTTTGTGGCTTCTTGGTGAAAAGCTTCTGAAAAATCTTTTTTGTTGGAGAGGTTCTGACGTTTTGCAAGTAGGTTCTTGCTTAATCAAGGTGGAACCTTGATGATCAAGTTATATTCACAACAATACACTTAATTAAAGAAAACAACTAATTACAGGAATTCCTTTAGATTGTGCCACACCTAAAATTCCTCCACACCCAATTCCTTTTGAATGAGCCACACCAAAAATACACCATGTGGCACCCTGTGTAACAACACTACATACAGTACAATATTGAAAATAATCAAGTGATAACACCTATGTCAAATGAAACTATCACCTACCCAAAAAATATTTACAGAAAACCCCACCAAAAATAACCAATCACAAACCTCTGATCTATGCCCCCCTCTAACCATAAAACTATCTATCTGTGATGCCCCTTGTGGTGACTGAAATGTGATTAGGTGCTTCTCCCTCTTCCTAAACCACATATTTGCCAATGCAAGGCCAAGTGCATTTGCTGTGTCAAGGATGTGCTGCCTATCTACACTAACTGTTCCATATCCCTTTCCCCCATGGACCACCCCATAACCCTGGTTGTCTTTGCCTACATGGCTATTAAAGTCCCCAACAATAACTAAGTGTTCATTCCTATGATGATGCCCTACCTCGGCCTCTAGTGAGTGCACCAAGTCCTCAAAATCTGACCAGAAGCCCACCTTAATGGGTTCATCCAGACCCACCTGGGGGGCATACACACTGTTGAGGTGGAGCACTACTCCTCTCCAGATCACTGAAACTAACATAAGCCTGCTATTGATGCGCTTCATGGGGGTGATTCCCTGTTGCAGCTCCCTATCTAATACTATACCCACCCCATTTCGTCCCCCTTCACTAGCTGAATATATAAGCTTGTACCCCTCTCCCAGGGCCCTTGATCTATTTCCCTTCCATTTTATTATTTATTTATTATTTATTAATGCACTTATTGTACAAAAAGAAAGAAAAGACTCAGTAGTCCACAAAGATCAAGTACACAAAGAAACCTGAGAGATAAAATCCCCCAATATAGCAGTGCTACTGCAGGACAAAAGCATTACAATTCTCATTATCATTCCAATCTCTCTGAGGGAAAGAGATAAAGATATGCTAACTTAGATTAATCTCAATAATTCTCAATCATATGAGAGAAGAGTTTCCTTTTAAGGTGCTGACAATTGGTCAAACATCGAAAGTGGGAACATTCTTTTCCTAAGATCGTGATAAGGTAAAGCTGGCTCAAAACGAATCCTTCGAGTCGCTCTGACGGGGCCCTCAGACCAAAAAAACTCCAAGATATAGTGAGCTGGATGATTTACATCTTTGAGAGCCCTTGCAATTTCAAGCAATTGCGTAAATACCAGAAAAGGGACACAAGGTAAGATCCCATGTCTTCTATAGATAGGTATGACACTATCCCAAGGTGGAATGTGAAAGATAACCCTTATGATTTTATTGAAGGCTACTCGAAGAGGTCATAGCTTTGTCATAGGGATGCCTGCTAAAAAAGGAGATGCAAACCTGAGCACAGGAAGAGCTTTAGCTCAAAAAAGTATAATAAGAGGCTTCAAACGATTGAAGAGGAACAGAAGAGAGTTAAGTTTGGCAATGTTGTGTCGACTGTGACACCTATCACTTTAATGGACCGGGAGGTGTTAGGAAGGCTAACATGATGTGTACAGTCCCCAAGGAGTATAAACTGCATTTTACCCACATGAAGTTGCATTTTAAGGGTTCGGTACCACCCTGAAAGTTGATCTAAAAGTCCTTGGGTCAAGCCAAGGATATTGTCCAACTGCTCAAGGTGAATAAGGCGTCCAAAATAATTATCATTGGTGAAAGACCACACCTGCCATTCCTGATTAATATCTGGAAGAGCAGATGTAGCCACATTGTAAGTAGAGGCCCCAGAACTGATCCCTGAGGAACCCCTCGGTGAAGTTTAAATATTGCATCTGAGTCCCTAGACTTAACCATCCTGCCAGACACATAAGATTTGAAGAGATTCAACACAAAGGTATTGGAAAGTGCCCTACTTTCATCACATACTTCTTGTTTTTCAAGTAATAATAACAAATTATTTTGTTGCTCTGAAATATCTTGTTCATTTATTGTCAATTCATATGTGCCTTAAAGTTATCTAATACATCTTCAGTAGTCTTGTCATCATTGTCTATCAAACCAGATAGTAAAGTATTTGTTATCATAATATCTCTATCAAATGCATATCTTTCATCAACTCTCATTAACGATGAGGACTCTGATAAACTTCCATCATTGTTTTTGTAACTTGTATTTGAGCCACTTACCATCACATTTGAATATTTTCATATTAAAAACAATTTCATACATTATTTCATATGCATGAATGATGGTGATCATTGTGATGACCCATGTTGCGAATGACAGAGAAAAAGTTTTCAAATATGTTCTGGTTGAAGCATGATGTTAAAATGTGTTCTACATTAAATTCAGTTCTAACATATTTAAATAGTTCAAATAATGCCCAGTTATTGAGCAGAATATCTTTCTGGAGTGGCATGAGGCTTTTTGTTACCAACTCTTTCACTTAAAATTAATTTACTGACATTATCCAAAAGAGTTCCCTGTTCTGTTAAGTCCATACCAAAAGCTTGACAAATTGTACCAGATTGTATGTGAATTTTGGTATATGAATTGAACAAATCAAATCAATCATTAATTGAAGATATAATATCTATTGCTAACTGCAATGTTGCTGTATCTTTTATTATTTTTTTTATACCCAGAAACTTAAGAGAACAGGCAACTGAATTTGAAAATAATGTTGCTGCTAGATGAACATTCTGTCTAGCATTTCCTTTACATTAAAAATGATTTCTTGTTAATTTATGAATTTCTTAACCCTTCAACAGCCAATGTTGCTGCTAGATGAACATTCTGTCTAGCATTTCCTTTACAATCAAAATGATTTCTTGTTAACTTATTAATTTCTTAACTGTTTGACAGGAAATGGTGTTTTGTTACCATTAACGGCCAATGGGAGACAAAATTGATCTCCTAGCTTTGATGGGCTGTAAATCTTGAATGGATTGTAATATTTACATGAAATTTGCTGTAAATTAAAGGTTATTTAGCATGGAAAAATATTCGTCGTGGTGATAAGCTAAGAAATAGAATTTTCAGATAAGAAAATGTCCTTAATTGAGATCAGGAAAGAAAAATGTGGATATGGGCATAGAGGTGGGGCTTGCTGAGGAGGCGGCACTTATGCAGTAAATAGACACATGCACAATTCATAAGGAAAGCAAATCGAGTTTTCTATTTTCTTTATTTAGTTTTGGTAATATGAGCACAAAGTGAACAAATTATAGTAGAATTATTGATCAAAACATTCAAAACACTTAGTAATGCTACATCTGATGATCTCCACAGATATTTTTAGCACAAATGACAAAAAGAAGTGCATGCTTGAGAAAGCTATTGAATCACTTTCCTCATTGCCATAAAAGGACCTAATTATATGGCTTGCCTGCTTCAGAAAGCTGCTGAAGAACCTCCTTCAGTGCCATATAAGCACCTAATTGTATGGCTTGACCTGAGAAATGACCTGTTGAGTGAAAATGGTTGCTTCAATCTTCCTAAAACCTTCACCATTCGATTCAGCAGTAAAATTCAGTCAGTAGTTATTTCTTTCATGTGTATTAATGAAAAAGCAAAAAAATTACATCGAAATTTGCAGGAGGAGATTTTTTGATCTCCCATCGGCTGTTGAAGGGCTAAAATCAAGTATTTTTTCTAGAACGTTTTTATCTACAGTACTTCCATCTTGTGTAAATCCATGGTCCAAAATATTATTTCTTGCAAGATTTAACAAATGTGGTGTGTCTGCTAAAAAGAATATTTTGTACTTTTCATTATTTGGATGTATAGTGAAGCATATATTTATACCTTGTTTGTGGCCAATGTTCAACACTTTCTACAGCTGTGCATGTAAAGGACCCAAATCACAAGTGACCGAAACAACTATAATGTTACAACCCTACAGCTTAGTCACAATTTCAAAAAGTTTTATTCACATGCACATCAAATCCATTAAATATTGGCTGCTTCCATTGCCCAATTATTCCCCTAGCCATAATTACCTGACATGCCCTGTGTGGACCCCAAACTTTTTCCTGTTTTTTTATCAATGTCAATCTTTTTGTTGATGTACATTTTATCAAAATTAAGAGCTGTTAACCTATCACAGTCACTAATGCCTTCACCAGTTTTTGCCATGAAATCTAAAACACACATTAATATATGTACCTGGCACAAAATCTAAGTCTTTATGCCAATGGTACAATGTTGATTCTGCTGGCAATGGTAGCTTTTGACAACCCTTAGGTAGTTATACAATTTTGAACTCATACTTTTAAGAGCTATAGCTGCTGTAATATCATCTTGTTCCCAACATTTGCATTTATTTGGATTTAAAATTTGTAAAGGAGGTAAAGCATCAACATGTGAAGATCAAGAAGAGAACATCAAAATGTGCAATCAACGTGAACAAAAACACAGAACTAGTACAAAATTTAAATAACATCAGAATCTACAGTCTCTATAGTAGACAGCCAGGGCTTCATGAAGTCAGCAGAAGAAGTGGTGCATCGAGGACCCTCATGATCGATTTTCCAACCGTGTCTTCTTGAAGAAGTAGTCTCTCCTTAAGAGTGGTCTCATCTCAGTGACTGCAAGGTGACTTCTACAGCAAGCTGTCTGGACTAAAGATTGAAGGTCATCATCCTCTTGATGAGTGTGCTGGAATCTGCTGATGAATCCACTATCGTTTACTTCTGCAAGCATCACACTTGGTCAAGGACATCACTTCTTGATCACCTTTCACTTCATCTGTCGTTAAACAACTCGAGATTGAGGCTCGCCATTCTTCTTGTGAAAGGGCACAATAGGACTAACAACTTCAGATATACTAGGACAGATGATGTCTTGCTCAAGGGATTCATAAATCCGTTGCTCGACTGCAGTCTTGTCATCTACGGATAGTCGTCTGGGTCATTGATACACTGGAACCTCATCGGGTAGGATAATCATTGTCTGTACTCCAACTTCTTAGTTGTAATCAGCTTGTAGTCATCTATCATCTTCTGTATCTGTGGGTGATGTGGACTAGGTGCAACGTCTAGTGCGTGAACATCAATTTAAAACAAGTCAGCAGCATGAGGAACAACACCTTTTTCGGAGGTAGCTGAGATGCTTCTGTGCACAGCAGTAACATGACCTCTATCCAAGGTTAGAATGGATTGCCACTGGAAATTGGCACCGAAAAGAATTCTACACGACATGAATGTGTCAGGTACCACATGTATTGTGAGTTCAAAGTTTTCGTGATCCACCAGCAAAGATGACTGGAAACATCCCAGGGTGCATATCTTTGTGGAGACTACTGCAGAGAAAAATACTCCTGGCTGTAGTTTTGGTGCACCCATCTCAATATAGCTTTGAGCACGTAGCAAGAATAAATCACTGCCAGAGTCGATCAGTGCACGAAGGTTAAGGCCACACAGCATAACAGCCTTGAAGGGTCGAACAGGAACGTCTTCGGTTACCACCTGGCAACCCTGGTTTTGGTTGGCCAGGCATGTGGAAGCAAGATGACCAAACTGCTGACAGCGAAAACATTTCTTCCCTCTATGTTTGTGTGGGCAACTGGAACTCATGTGATCCCTTTCACCACTGTTGAAACAGCAGATATTTGGTGAAATCTTCTCAGGGCTGAACCGTCCTGGTCGTTCTAAACTTCTGCGTGAGAGCCTGGTGTTCTGCTTCATGTTGTCATAGGATATCAACTTTGCACGAAAACTAGCAACATCATGAGTGCCATACAGAATAACTTTGAGTCCACATCGTCGAATCAATCAATGATGTACTGAATTACTGACTCGGTCTCTACACTGGCTTGGGATTCAATATCTAACAACTTGTACATGTAGCTCACGCTTCAAACTAACACATTTGTCCCCACACTTCTGGTATCGGATGAACAGCTTGGCTGATCCCTTCAATAATCGATGAGCATATACAACTTTATGGACATCAGACCTACTACTAAGTAAGCATAAATCTTCAAATTCCTTTATCCAACTAGAGATACATTGGGCAGGATCATCCCCACTGAACGAGGCAATTCACTCCTGTCTGGTTCTCCTTTCCTGGCTATCAGACCCACTATCTGCATCTTCGTCGATTGCTTCCTCAGGGGCAGCTATATTATTAGATGACACTTTTCCCTTTTCCATGGTGATGATGGGCTTCAGCCTATTCTTTAAGTCTAATTTGGTTACTGACTTCTTTAAACCATAAGTGCCAAGAGCATCTCGTAATTCAGACATCTTCATAGAATCCAATGAGGACGCCAGCCATGTGACATCAATGGCAGATTCACTCCTTCCCTCATCTTGGCCTTCATCTCCAGCACTCACCATGTTCAGTAAAAATAATGCCCCAAAAAAATTGATCAAAAACTTACATGCTTCACCTGTCACTAGTGAAGTGCCTGATGAACTGGAGTGCCTTCCCCAGACAGGCCCCCAAAATTTGTAGAGTCAAAAATAAACTTGAAGTTGCAATTAGGGTTATTAATGATGAAGAAGTGGCATAGGCGACAATTACAAGTCAGGCAGACAAGTAACAGAAGCGAGTCCTATTCATCACTATTCATCTCTATTCATAACTATTCATCTCTATTCATCACTATTCATCTCTATTCATCATTATTATCCACTGAGGGAAACTGTATCCTTTGTTTGGGGCATTCTGCCTGCTGCCAATGCAGCCTAACGCTGGCCAAGCTTGCAGGAGGACTGCCTTTTCCCACTCTTTCCCTTCCTTAAATACTCTTTTCCTCATTTCCCGCCTAAACCTACTAGAGTAAACTCAATGCCACCAAGCAGGAGAATCAGTCTACTAACTGGTCATGTTTGCCCAGTAAGTGGCACCATCTAGTTGGAGCATGGCAAAGATGCCAAAGTGACCTGACTGTAGCATGATGCCACCTGGTGGGGGCATTGGTGCCACAACGTAACCCTACAATAGTAACGGCTGTAACATGGGTGACACCTGTGTCATGGGAGTGGATTACTAGGTCTGACTTCCAGAGGCCCAAAGTTGTTGCCAACCTGGGCTCCTTCGGAACCAGAAGCCATCACCTTTCTAACTCCCATGCAAAGATGTTTACCAGTGTCGTGATACTTAACCAGGGGATAATGTGTGGCTGGGCACTTTTGGCTTATATGGTTGTGACTCCTCCACACCATACCCTAACCAGCATTTCCTGTAACGATTGTGATGGGATGCCCTTGTAGAGAGGGTGAGAGTCATCAACTTGACCAAGTCAATGAAATCCCAACCATTTGCAATATCCCAGGGCATCCAGCAAGTAGACACAGAGAAACACTGGATCTAGTTGGTTCCCTTCCCCAGCATAGTGGCAGATCACCACTCTAGAAAGTGGCTGCACACAAGTATGGGAAGTTCACCAACCTCACTAATTATATGCTCATCATGGGCCCACAGGCCTAGGACAATGTCCTGAGTGGAAAGTTATGCATTGGTCTAGCACACATAATTATCAAATTTTTTCAAGTATTTTAGTGCCTGTTGTGGGACACTGAACTGTAAGCATTTAAGTTCTACTGTAATAGAGTGGCAATGGAGTATAATGAGGCTGATGCGAGATCTGCCTCAAAGACTTGCAAATGAGGCCATCCAGTCCACTCTTTCCACACAACATAAATATCTTAATACCCCAAGGGTTACGTTTACTCGTCATGTACTGTTTTGCTGAAAAATTTCCTGTAATGGGATAATTCCCTCATCAACACAAATGTTTTCTTCACTTTGAGTTTATAGCAATGACTATGAAGTGCATCATACAGATGTTTAACTTTGAAAAATTTATGTTTATTATTATGTGGCATTTCTAAATTTTTTACCAAGTGCAAAGTTTTCCTCAATTGTAAAAACCTATCATTTGAAATGTCATCTAGAAACACATTCAATTTGAAAGCTGCATCCCAATTCATAATCTATGGTATCTTAAAATACCTGTCATGATATGCAATCCAAGTAACACCTCCATTTCTTCTTGAGTTGTGTGTTGAAATGTAAAGTTCCCTTGCTGTAATGCATAAATGTTGGTATTAGTAGCCATTGTGTCTGAGTTTATCAGCAATATACTCTTTGAAATAATGCACAGGTGATAACAATTTTGATTCTTCAGTTTCTGCTCTCTTAAACTCATTTAAATTATAAAAAATGCTCCAATATGTTTCACTTTTAACTTATCTATAGGTAGCATATATGGAATATATGCTTGGTTGTGATTTGAATCACAACCATCATTGAAGATACTTAAAATACTATTGTGGAATTTTGATCATGCATTTTTAAATTTCCAGTAGAATAAAGCCCAATTGTTGTGTAATAAATAACATATTACATGAAATAAATTATTTCATCAACAAAAAAGTATATTATCAAAATAAATTTTGGATGTTTGAATAGAAGTAAAATTTGCTGCACTTTGAACCAGTTGTACACAATTGGGTACATAAAGTTCTAACAACTCCTAAACAATGTGCAACTGACTAAAATATCAGAAATTGAAATTTATAAATCCTACATACCTTAATTTATTAAAATTTGCTATGAAATCATGTATAGGAGGCATCAAATCTTCTTTTTTAGCAGAAAATGCAATCCAGAAGAAAATGAGTACCAATAATGGTTGTGCACCACGTCAAAAAATAGTTGTGGCTCACAAAACCACTGGAGGGTGGTGATATTGCAGATATTAGAAGAATAGGGATGGAAAAATGTGCACAAAAAGCTTCAATATTGAAATAGTACTATTTTTGCCAATAACAGTGTGGAAAGTTTATCTATGCAATTGTGTATGCCAGGTCTGATTGGGTTAATGAAGTGGGATGATTTTTGTGTAGAAAATAGTTTACTGGAAGATCTTTTAACTGTTGGTAGTGAGAAATGCAGCAATTTTCTTCATCTCCCCATGATCAATTATTTTATATTATAGCATGAGGAATGCTATACGTACCTTCCAAAGTTAAATTGGCATGAACCCTATTATATATTGCAACTGGTGATTCACACAACACTCAGTGACTTGAGACACTCTTCAAAGACACCATTAATTTGTGATGCTGTATACAATGCATTACAGCCAACACATTTGAAGGCGAATCATATTTGTTACAATCAGCAAACTACATTAATATTCTTTAAGTTTTTAATTTAACTAGAAATCATAAGTCTGTTGTAATACAATGTCAGGAGAGTGCTTTGCTTGAGATATCATACAGTTGCCATCAGTTGTATTTAAAGGTGTACAGCCTAACTCACATAATAAGTTATAAGTGAGTAATTCATCCCTTGTTATAAGTGAGTTATTCATCCCAAGTTATAAGTGAGTTATTCATCC
>JAAFCE010005724.1:5484000-5526034 GCA_013389805.1 Trigoniulus corallinus
TCCCAAGTTATAAGTGAGTTATTCATCCCAAGTTATAAGTGAGTTATACTCTGTTATAAGTGAGTCATTTTGAATTCCCATCTGCATGTCCTGTTATGTTGCATAACAGTAAGAGGGGAAAAATCCAATAAAGAAGGGAGGAAAAAGAATAGAAGATCTCTTTTTATTTCTATTGGACAGTAGAATTGGTTTCACCAGTCAAATTACAACAAGTCCAAACCTCATGCTTGCCCTGTAACCTAGAAAAGAAAAAAGTGTAGGAACCATTACAAAGAGGGAAATAGAAGTAAACAGCAAAAGAAAATAAAAAAGAAAGATTAGATATAATAAAATGACTTGCCATCAAGAAAACGCCCTCCAATGTCCCTGACATGTCCGAAACCTGATACCCATGAGAAAATAAAAACTTCCGAAAGCCTAGAAATAAAAACAAAAGAAAAATAAATAGTAAATACTTAAATTACCCCAGCCATCAAACAATTAATCCCCTGACTAAGGAAAGCAATAAATCCTTCTTCCTAGAAAAATTGAGATGGTAACCCAATATTAAAAATGTAACGCCCTCAAGGAGAAGGTATATATAAGAGGAAGACAATGAGAAAAGACAATTTTTCTTAGAGGAAAAGGAGGACAGGGATAAGAAAAAACAAAAAGAGAACTAAAAACAACAAACGGAAAATTAAAAGAAAATAAATACTGACCGACTTCAACTTACAACGTGTGGACTGTAATTCCCAAGAAAGGACTAAGTGAAGTGTAAATCCACCTTTCAGTGCCTCAAGATTGCTATCTCTGAACTAAAATAAACAGTGTTCTTTAAAAGAAAAACTAAAAGGAACTGAAAGAAATCAAAGGAACTTACAAAGATTACTCCGTACAACGTGTGATCAAACGATGGCGGCCATTTCTATTTCACTTGACAACGTGGACCAGTGTGACCAGACGGTAAAGTCAACTGGTGGAGCCAGAGGTAGGAACAATGTTTTCCTTAACTTCCCCCTTAAAAGTACCTATGGTACTGCAGAATCTTAATCCGATATCCACAAGGATCGTATACCTAGAGAGAGGGAAGAAGAAAATAGGAAGATTCTAATAGAACTTAGAACGTTTTTACCATGCCATTCGGAATTGACAATTTCTTTCTCATTGAAAAAAAAAACTCCAAGTCATGAATAATTTTTATGCCAAAACACCATCATGTTTTATTCGTTTCAGATGGATACCGATATAGTTTGAGTAATCTAGAACCCTTGTTATTGAATTGCGTTGCAACCCCAGAAAAAATGTACACCACTGAACAATAGATCCCTAATTTCAATGTACACCCCCCAAGAAGGTTATGGTTCACCTTGCTTATTGTTAATTCAGGGATTGGAATTTTTATGAGCATTATTGACCTTGCATCTCACATATTTTTATACCATATATTAATCCCTTTATTATTAAATTTTTTTTTTCCTTTCTTTTGTTTGCATGGTTGGGTCCAATAAGACATATTCGCTTTTATTGAAATATTATTTTTGGAATCTCGCTAACCCTGTATCTGAGTGCTTTTGGAGGGAGCCAGACCAATTTGAAGGAAGAAGGAAGAGTCAATTTAAGTGATTGTAGTGAAGGTATTAATGATTGAACCAGAAATCACACCATTGTTGACAAAAGTAACACCTTGTGCTTCCTAAAAGTTTATGTTCGATTTAACTAGAATATTATGAGAATAAAAATTATACTCTTTTAACTTCAAGCAATAAGGCCTCTGTGGAACGAGATTTCCTTGGATATTGTTATGCACACTCTAGACCTACCCTTACTATAACACCCACAATGGTGCTCGAACCTCAAAATCGTCATCCCTGTCCCAACCACCTTGGCGGGAGCAACTAATTTAAGTCAGGAGACAACAGTCCTATATACATGGCGTTTCCTTTAAAGTAACCGATGCCTTTTTTTAAAAAATCTATGAGATATGGGATAAAATGGTTAGGAGAAAGTAATAGTTTATGGAGGGGGACATTCACTTTCCAAAACAGTTCAGAAATTTTGGCAATAGTTTTTTCAGGACAATTCAAAGTTACATTTTTTTCAATAGATAGGGGTAGTTTTAACTATCGCATCACATAGCTCTAAAGAAATGTGAAATTTTGGTATAACATGTTCCTATACCTAAAATTAAAAATACACCCTCAAAACTGCATTAATGAGTGTGCACCAATGGCCCAGGGCTACAGAATGATGTCTCAGATAAGGACCTTAGCAAATTGGCCTAAAGGCATCAAGTATCATATCCTTTGTCAATTGCCAGGAGAATGATTGAAAATACATTTGGGATCATGGCATCTCAGTGACAACTACTATACAGGCCCATAAACATGTCTGTATGCAACACTGTGGATGCTGTGAAGGTAGCTAGATGGCATTGTAGAGCATGCATTAAAGGGTTGTAACTTAAACAGTAACATTTTTGTTTAGGCCATTTCTGTCCTACATAATTTCCTATGGAAAAATGAACTTGCAGTAACCTCAACATCTAGGTTGTACTGCCCAACAGGGTTTACTGATGTGGAGACCAATGAAGGAATTGTTCTGCCTGGCACTTGCAGGTTAACTTCAGATGGTGTGGGTTCTCAGAGTGTCAATCACAAGATCTCATAATCCTCAAACAGCAGCAGTAATTATATGTTATAAGCTCACAATATATTTCAGTGACCCAGGCTCTATTCCATGGCAGGAGGAAAAAATATAAATAAATTGCTAATTTTAAATCGCTGTAATATGTTATGAATAAAAATGGGTTTTCTTTTTTACAACAGTTGCTATACTGGTTCTTCTTGTAAGACCTTACCTCCTGCAGTATTGGGTTAAAAAACATAACACACCAAAATGCAAGGAACAACAGTCATATTTTTCTTACATAAAATTAAAAGTGCTCTTCAGCACTATTTCTCAAAAAAATGCAAACAACAGCATTAATCTTGCCATGCAGCTGTAGACATGCAACATCCCCAAGAGTGGCCATCACTGGAAGCAGTGACTCTAAAGCTGGGTTTACACTGCGTGCAACATACTTGTGCAACTGTTTCATTAAAATAGACTCATGCAGTGTAAACAGAGACTCACCCAAAATGTGCTGTGTGAGGTGGCCTCGAGGTGAGCCACCAAACTGTCAGTTTTTGGACACGCATCAAAGGGTTTCACCACTCCCACTTTGTGTACTGGTACTCTAGATACGTTTTGCATACTTGCTTCGCACAATATTTTGCTCAATGTAAACGGGGGTTGAGACAGGCAAGATTGCTGCAATCCTGTGGAAACAGTTGCAACGAGTATGTTTCGTGTAGTGTAAACCCAGCTTAAGAAGCAGCGATCTGCAACGTTTTCAAAGCTAGGGGCTGGGTCATGGTGTTTCTTTAAATTTGACACCAAGCTTGGTGCCATTCCCTGCAAGTCTGACACATCTTGGTGGAGGTCATTGTCATGTTTTCTTCTGGATTCTAACAATAACAAAAGTTGAAATATGACCTATAGTAGTGTACATTTCACAAAAGGGCTTGTAAAAATATTACCTTTATGTTTTGGAATCCCAGTTATAGAGAGTGGTGTCATCACCATATCTTGGTAATCAGGATTACTAGGAGATGGTGTTGAAAGACATGATTGTTCACAGCCAGGTTGTAGCTCTGATATACTTATAGGTGATTCTCCAATGGAGTCATCATTGAAGTTTGAGTCAGTGCTGTAGAAGATGTTTTTAAACATGAAATATCACTATAAATCATGGGTTTTAGTGGATGGGAAACTTACAAATCATTAGGAGCTGTGAAGTCAAGAAAGGTGAGGCATGACATCAGTGGCCATTTATGAGGTCTATACCCACCAGCAGACCCACTTTTCACTTGCAGGCACCGTTTCCTCTTGAAATATTTGTCCCTGATTAACTTCAACCTTTTCCTGCAAACAATTGCTACCAAACATAGCCAAAACAAAAAATAATTGATTAACATTTACACAAGAAGTTCAAAAATGTCCTGGAGGTTAGTACCCCAACCAAGTTACTACCCAAGTTACTGCATCTAGTTGATTAATGTGAGAAAAGCCACCAAAATGTAGTAAAAAAATAGTCAGTAGAAAATTAGTCAGAAAAGTCAATAAAAAATTGTTTATACTCAGTGCCAGATTTATCACTAGGCTAAGTAGACTGAAGCCTAGGGCCTCAACATATAGTGGGCATCGAAACCTATGAACAGGGCCTCAAAAGGTCTTGAAAAGGGCCTCAACATTGAAATAGCTTAGGGCCTCTCGTATCTAAAACCGGCACTGTTTTTACTAATTACATTACCAACCATATCCTATGTGCTAAAGTACATGTGCTGACGATTAATCAGGATGCCTGGCAACCCAAAATAAATATACTATAATAAAAATGTCTGGCACTTGTGTAGCTTAGTTGGTACAGCACACTTCATCGTTTTAAAGCATACTACGAAGTGTGCACTTAAAAGTGTGCTTTGTTTGCAGGTAATACGTGCACTTGGTTTGAGGATAACATGTTATACAGCAAAGCCATACTGTCTCAGCAAAGTAATGCAAACTTCATAAAAACGGTGATCAAAATAGTCATTTAGATATCATACATCAAGATAGTCATACAAATTAGATTAAAAAATCGGACAATAATTTTAAATGGACAATAATATAAAAATAAATGGACAATAATTTAAAAGAACACACACTAATAAAAATTAGATTAAAGAAACGGACAATAATTATAAATGGACGATAATATAAAAATAAACGGACAATTATTTAAAAAAGGGAATAAAAAGTCCTAATTGGCAGCTTTGGGATACATGATCCAAATTTGCTCGATCAGATGGTGGAATGGGTGATCTCCAAAGCGCTGGCACCATAGAAATTCCACAAGATAATTGTCCAGCATTGCATGGTGGGTTCCAAAACGATTTGGCTTTCTCCAAACCGATTCCACATGGTTTGTGGTGGCATGTGTCACTGGATCAACGAAATTCAGTGAATGGTTTACAGTTAGGTGTTGGTAACCAGCATTGGCCAATGTACAGTAAGCACCCCAAAGGTCCAAAGCTATAGTTGATCCATGAATAATGTATTCCTGAGTGATTGGCAAAAGTGTGGCAGCATCTCACCTGTTAACAGAAACCATGAAGCTTTCCTTAGTGTCAACACCATAGCCACCAAACACCCATTGCTCCCTCACTAAGCGGCCCCGGTTATATTTCCGATGGATGAAACAACTCTCATCAATTTCTACTGTATGGTTAATTCCACCAATCCGGATTGGATTTGGCAACACTGTTTCCAGTCAACAGTTGTTTTACTGCTGATACCCACTTCCTGCATAATAAACTCCTGCTTGTCTATGTTAAATGCCCAGCAGTAAGCTAGCAGGAGAATTTGTGGAATAGTAAGGTGGCTGCCTTGAAAAAACCAAATCTTTCCGGATTGAGGATTTCCTATTGAATGCATGCCCACCACTACAATGCCAAATAATACCATCATCTGTATTAGAACTTTCCAGTTGCATTTTTAAACCACCGTCATTTGCATCACAGGTCCTTTCACTTTTCACTAACCCATGGTTTTGACACCATAGGATAGCATCACGGTTAGTTGCAGTCACATTATATAAATCCCGCATGGTAAAAAACCTTAAATTATTCTCCATTTTATTATGTTCACCTTGCTTTGGTTTCAAAAGTTCTGACCAAAAAATCCCCCCCCCCCCAAAAGGCTATGTTTACCTCCATTGTTTATCATTTTCATTGTTAAATGTGGTGCCCTTTGAAACTTATGTGTGCCCTTTGACACTTTCCTATATGACACTGCCGTTGCCAAGTATGCTTCGAACTGCACACTATCCTCTTACCAAGCACTGTCCGTTTTGGCGCCTCCGTTTTTTTAATAGTAAAGGGGTGTAAGCCAGGCAGCCATAACAGGTCAACCCCTTAGAAAGCTGCCCGCAGGAGTTGAGGACTTAGGTGAAAGGACGAGGAAGAGGGTTAATTTGCAGCACCCAACGTTCTTTACCAACCACCGAAGTTGGTGTTGACGTGGGTGTGCGTTGCTTAACTTCAGTGATCTAACGGGAACTGGTGTGTCCAACGCAACTTGGCCGCACTTTTATTAATGATTTTTAATTTTATTAATAATTAATAATTAACCCCTTTAACCCAACTTTCCCGTTATTTTTATCAGTCCCTCTTTATTTAGTGTCGGTTTTTTAAATTTGTATTATTTTCCGTTTTTTTTAAATTTACCATAATTATTCTAATAAACGTCGCGCCTTATATTTTTTCAAAGGCCTTTTTTGTTGCACCGTTTATTATTTTTTTCAATTTATAAATGGAAACTTTTTAGCTGGACAAGTTGATTTCATTAATTTTGATTTTTGCTGATGCCACTCTCGCATCTGAATTTATTGGCAAAATGAAATTGAGAAAAATAATCAATGGTTCATTTAAACTTTAAATCCTTACCCTAGATTCAGATAACTGTAGAGGTTTAGCCACAGGATGATTACTATCATTCTCAACTGCAGAAATTGCCAACAATTTAAATGCTAAAGAATACTTTCTCTTTGAAACTTTTCTTTCAACAATATCTGCACTAAAGCTTAGTTTACACGACTGTGACTTATTAGGAAGTTCAACCTATCATGTGAAAATACTGTGCATCGCATTGCACCAGGATCACCCACAGAACAGAGAGGAGGAAGAAAAACACTGGGGTACACCAGTACCTCTATTCAGGCATGAGCCTGATTCCTTGTTGCAGTATAGTTGTTGTGCAATAGGTCAGACACCATGCAATATTAAAACTGACAAAGCATTAATTTACCTAACAAAATATATATTTTGGTAGTAAAATGTGCTGTTGGAACAGTATGGTAGGCCGGCATCCCTACCCAGACAACCAGCCAATATTCCTGCGGGTTCCAGATGCCTGGCTGGGGTGTTCCCAGTCATAGCATGTTCAATGGACCCATCACCCAACCCTGCCACAGGCTGGATAAGGGTGTGATGATGATGATACCAGTACCCCTGTGTACCATTAAAGGGTTAATCATTAAAAAAATTCAAGTTAACTTGAACGATCACTTCCAGATAGTTTTGAAATAAACGGCACACCGTTTATTAGAGGGCGCCGTTTATTATTTTTTTCAGCTGAAAAGTGCATAGGTTATTGGAGGGCGCCGTTTGTTAGAATAATTATGGTAATTTGTATTATTGTCCGGTTTTTTTAATCTAATTTGTATTAGTGTCAGTTGTTATAATTTCATTTAAATGACTTTTGATCACCGGTTTTATGAAGTTTGCATGAGACAGTTTTGCTTTGCTGTATAACATGTTGTTATCCTCTAACCAAGTACACGTATTACCCACAAACAAAGCACACTTCTAAGTGCACACTTCGTAGTATGCTTTACAACGTTGAAGTGTGCTGTACCCACTAAGCTACACAAGTGCCAAATGTCTTACCTGTCATTTCAGGAAAATGCTGCATCATACAGCTTCCAATGTCTTCCCATAATTCCTTCCGTTAGATCAAGTTGTTATAGTGTGGATTGTTGGTATTATATAATTCGTCGTTGCTGTGTGCCAATTTCACTAGCATGTTGTCCGCCATTTTTCAAATATATGGAATGGGTGTTGTCTACTTTCTTATCAGCCAATCATATGCACGTGTGGGTGCTGTGCACTGAAGGCACTCTGCACTTTTCCACCCATTTCTTAACACCCTCCCAATACAAATGCATGCCAACGTCATCCGTTTCTGTGTTCCTTCGTCTGCTCATGTGGTATCTGCCGCTCTCTTGCACATGCCATTGAACCAGCCTTTACTCAATGAGGAAAATCCAAAGACGATATTTACCATCATGTGGCTCTGGTCTCCTTGTTCAAGGGAGACATTTACTACTACCAAATGAGGTGGCTGGGGAACTGGGTAGGCCTTGTACAGCCATCTCCAGTTCATAGCACCACACAGCAGCATTTGTTAAACAGGCTGCCAAACTAATTTTAGTTAACTTCTCTGGCAGTGTTTCTGAGGGCTATAACAATGTTTACCCCTTGGGAGCTGTGGTCAGTTCTGGCAAGGGCCAAGGAAATGGCCCCTCTGCAAACACTTGCACTTGCATCACAGCAGCCCTGGTTATTCATGAGATACTTCTCTATTGTATTTAGCATTAAATCATGATAATGATAATTACCCATCAGCTTGTGTTACCAAAGTTTGTTATTGTTTTGTGGGGTATAATTGAATCATTAATAAACTCAAAATCATTCAACAACTGCAAGGATGTTTGGTAAATATTATCAACACCAGCTCCACATTACTGGCTATCTGCTATTTTTTTTTACATTTCATCAAGTAAGTTGACGGTAAGCTAGCCATTTACTTTTTTGATGAATTATACTGGAACATCACATTCTTTTCCTAGAAACTCCCTGGCTTCTATTTTATTCATATAATACTTATAGTTCATGTTCCACAGGCAGTCATTAACTCTATAACAATTGATCAAATGTAGTATTTCATTGTTAGAAAAACATGATTATGGCCCTATGGACCACTAAATTATTCTAAACTTTCTGAATCCCCTCTCTTATAATGACAAGTACTTCAGCTTTAACCTTTAATGCATGAAAGTTGCATTTTCATTGAAAAAAATATATGTGGTTAATTGGCATGTAAAAAACATTGGGAAAATATTAAAAAAAAATTAACTGTCATAGATATTGATTAATTAGCAATTTTTAATCATGTGACAATTGGTGACACCATGCATTCAAGCCAATTATTTACTTGGATGAATGATATGCTAAAAAACAATTTTTGTATTTATGGAAACAAAGATTTACATTACATTTTAGACATTTTACATGTCCAGAACTTTTGCACCGATCATTTTTGCATCTTTCTTTTTTCTTGACGTGAATGGGCCAATCTGCAATGCCATCAAAATCGAACATCTTTTGGTACTAATGCAGTTTTTCGTTGTTTTAACAAGTGATGGATGTGGTGACATACTATTTGGTCTCCCTCTTGTCTTAATTCCCATACAAGATTGGAAGAAGTGGGTTTTCTGGGGGTTGTTTGAACTTTAAAACTCTTCTGTAAAGAATCCAAGTATTGGTGATTGCCAAGTTAATCAAATGATAAAAGAATCTCAGGTACCATTTTCTGGTTTTCATGGAAATCCTAGCATGTCCCAAGAAGGTGTCCATCAGATCAACTCCACCCATAGGCTTATTATAAGTCATTATAACTTTAGGGCAAGGAACATCAACAATTTGTGGTTTTTTTGGTGAAATCTCTGAAGGGTTTGTTCAGGCTGAGATGCAACAAATGATGACAGCATAGTCACCATTTTATTGTCCTTCCAAATTAAGGATGAAATTTTAACACCATCCACATTAGCAGCAAATTCTACTGAAGTTCTTCTTGTTTTTTTGTTCATCTCTGCATCATTGGGTAATTTACATTGAGGAATCCTATTCTTGTGAATTGTCCCAAGAGAGTGCACACCTAAAATATACTATTTACCATTAATTACAGTTATTAAATCACCATTAGGTAGTCATTTAATAGTTAATACATTTATTGAAATTTCTAAACTTTGTAATCACCTTGTTTTCAAAAAGAAACACGTGAGTTTCACTGATGTGTAGTAATGATCCTGGTAAATTTTATGATGCATTACCTCAGGGATGCATCTAGCCAATCTAACTACTTTATCTTTTCTTTGTTTAGTTGTGTCATTTTCATTTTTACATGAAAAACCAGACACACCACAGAGCACAAATAGCTTAAAACCATTTTTGTGTGGTTTTGCTGGCATATATTGTTTCATGTGATGTCTTACTTTGGTGGCACACATTTGGTCTTCAACAGAAAGGCACTCCTCCAGTGGAATGAATGAAAATTTTTGTTTCACATGATCTATGATTGGCCTGAGTTTGAAAAGCTTATCATGTCCTGGTTGACCATTTTTGATTAGGTTTTCATTATTATTGAAATGACAGAATCTTCTTTTTCTTTCAAATTCATGGAGTCATAGTTTGTTGAACTAATGGAATTCCAATAAGATCAGTCCACAAAAAATCGAATGTTACTGATGGCTGATACACTGCTCAAAACGCAAATCCCCAAATAATTTGTAATAGAGCTAATTGCATTCTATCAGCTGATATCTCCAATTTCTTAAATGGCAAAAGTAGAACTCTCCTCAGCAATTTTTTGTGTTATTTCTGGAGTAATGAAGTAATTAAAAATGTCATGTGGAGTTGCTAAATCCATAATTTTTTTAGGAAGAGAGTCATCACCTGCAAAACTAATGCCCTGTGTGCAATCCAAGTTTTCAAATAAAATGTTCTCATTGACAGTGGGATCGTCCTCACTGTCATCCATTAGAAATTCACATTTACTACCATTTGGAATGTTTTGTTGAAAAATAAAATTTAGTGGCTCTAAATTCACATTTTCATCTAGCAAAAAATGTTGTTCTAACTCACTATCTGCCATTGTGACAAACCTGTAAAATAATTTACATTTCAACAACAGAAATCATATGCAAAATTATAATTTTTGCCAAATGGCTACACCATGGCTGTAACACACTTTATATATCAAATTCATGGTGTCTACAATTAGAGTAATAACGTTTTTAGCAAAAGAAAGAAAAACTACCTTAGTGATCCTTGTCAAATGCTAAATAAAACCAAACTCTAGACTGCCAAAAATGAAAATATTTTTTTTCCACAAAATAGTGACTAAAATTTCACTTTCTGATACAATAAAAGTTCACAATTCACTGGTAAGACAATAACAACAAAACACCACATGTGGTCAATTGTGGGAATATTCTGAAATTTTGGGTCCCAGTTGGAAGTAGTTTTAAAGTGTAATAAAACTAAAACTGATGAGCTTGAAAACATTCCCCTATGGTTCTCAACTCACTTGGTGCGACCTCACTCGATGTAAAATTTCAATGTAGACATTTACTAAGTATTACTTATAGTCATTATTATTATTCATTTTTAATAATATATGGTTTCTCATTATTTTGGGAAGTGGCTCATTTGATCACTGAAGTTAAGTAATACAATCCCATCTAGTACTAATGTGGGTGGCCACTTGGAAAACTAGGTACTGTTAATGCCCAAAGATTTATTGCATTAGTGTGATGTCTGTGCAGTTCCTGCATAAGAACTATGCAGTTGATGGGGCTCTAATTGAAGTTGAAGGACACTTAGTTGTCAACAAAACAAAATCCCTCATTATTAAAGTAGAGTAGTGGCAAAATTTGTCATCTTTCTTATTTTTCTCTGCTCTTTTTTTACTCTGCTTTTTAGTATGCTTTAATGGCCATGTGGGCAAGCATGGTCTAGGTTGTGAGGGGATCCATGGGAGATGGAGGTATGAGGGGTAGAAGGTCCTGGAGACAGCAAGAGCACATGGCCTTGCATTTGGAAAATATATTCCTCAAATGGAGAGAAAAGCACCTTATGACTTTCAAGTCACCACAGGGGAGGTCTCAAATAATTTTTTTCATGGTTAGGAAGCAGCACAGTAGCAGAAAACATTGAATATACCTTGGCCAAGACCACTAAAAGGCCAATCAGACTTGGCACCATTTGTCATTGTTGGGGTGATGCATTTGCACTAAAACAATATCTCATAAAGCCATTTGCTTTCAAAAATCAACCACCACTGAATCATATTTTTAACTACAGACTGTCTAGAGCAGGGGTCAGCAAACTGTGTCTCTTTGGCCCTTTGAATGCGGCTCTTCCACAAATGACTGTTGGTGCACAGGCATGGACAGCAGTATTGTTTGAGTGACAGAAGATGTGGCACAGGTGGTATGTGGCGTTTGGAAGGCACAGTTAACTAAGGCCCTTCGTCCACTACCACAAAGCAACTGCAACTCAACTGAAATGCAATGCAACTAAAGTTAATTGCAATGTCACTTTCGTCCACAGATGCAACTATTTCGCAATAGTTGCACTTATGATGCGAATTAGTTCAGATGACGAGAGCATTGTGTAAATTACTTGAGAGTTGCAATGAAACTGACATGCTCAGTTGCAGTGCAACTCGTTTCCAACCAGTTGCCTTTACATTGCGTTGCATATCATTAACATGAGTCAGACTAGAATCCAACTGAAAAGAAACTAAAATTTATTTTTTTTTCAGTCATGTGGCAGATGCACTGTCAGTGGACGAAGGGCCTTCTGCATGAGTTGAGTGAGTCATTGTCAGCAGTCTCATTGTGTAAAGTGGTCAGTGCTTGATGCATCCACAAATCACACGTTGGTGGCAAAAGTATCTTCTTGAAGCACAAAGTTACCTGTATTTTTCTAACTAATTTCTAAGTTCTCGTACTTGTTGCACATTCACCATGACCATACATAAATTTCAGGGAATCAAAGTATTCCCAATTGCTGTTCCACAATACATCATCTGCCCCATCACTTTTCTTCTTTTTCAATTTTTGGATCTCAGAGTTCATCTGGCATGAAGAAAGTCGCTAGGTGGCACACAGTGCTGGTCTGGTTATTGTGTGTGTTCTGGTGATTTTTCTTTGCTTATTGCATATTTCCTGCAGCAATTTTGAAAAAAGAACGCCATTTTTGAGGCAACAACTTAGTTCCTGTACAGGTAGGGCTGTGGGTGTAGGTGGGGCTTTTGTGGTCGGGGGAAGCAGCTGCAGGGTTTGGCTGTGTAAGCCTAACCTTGCATCCTCTTCCACCGATCTCTTCATGTGGCGTGTGTCGTCTGCTCCAGCAGGCACCGCACCACATGTTGCAGCAGAAGCCAACCCCGTTACAGCACAACAATCTTTGATATTTTATTTTTTTTTAATTTTAATTTATTTAACCCTCTAGTGTAGCGTTTCCCAACCTGTGGTACGCATACCACTGGTGGTATGTGAAATATAATCAATAATGGCAGACATAAAAAAAAAATCATGAAAATATCACAGAAACGTTTTTTATTTGCTGACGATGTAGGAAGGTTAGAGGGGGTTCAACAGGGCTTACAGGACATTACAACAGCAGTGGCAAAGGGGTCTGAAGGTGAACATGAAGAAAACGGAGTACTTAGCTTTCAGTTGGAGCGACAAGGACCAAGGTGGTGTAGTTCGTTGTGGAAATGAGGTGTTACCAGCAGTTAAAGTGTTTAGATATCTAGGATCAGTGATTCAGATCGATGGGGGATTGACTCCGACGTTACCCACAGAATCAATGCAGGATGGTGAAAGTGGAACAGGACTATGTGACCGCAGAGTCCCAATAAAGTTGAAAGGTAAGGTTTACAAAACTGTAGTTAGGCCCGCTGTGCTGTATGGATCAGAGTGCTGGGCAGTGAGGAAGAACCATGAGAGGAGAATGCTAGGGGCCGAGATGTGAATGCTACGTTACATGAGTGGAGTGTCACGTGCTGACGGAGTCCACAACAAGTATGTTAGAGGCAGCTTGTGGGTGGGAGACATTGCGGAAAAGATGAGAGAAAATAGTTAGAGGTGGTATTGGCATGTGATGTGAAGGGGAGGAGGACCTCATGCGGTACATTATGAAGCAGCAGGTGGTGGGTGGTATCAGGAATAAAGGGAGACCTCAAGCAGATGTGGGAGAAGGTTGGGGATAGACGGGAATGGAGGATTAGAACCCACAGACCCGACCCTGCCATAGGCAGGATAAGGGTTTGATGATGATATATGATCATAGAAACGTTTTTTCCTATAATTCATAAAAATTATTTTAATAATATTATACAGTAAAGTTGTTAATATGTATAGTCACTGATTGGCAATTTCCTTAACAATATTAATATCATCATCATACCCTTATCCTGCCTGAGGCAGGGTCGGATCTGCGAGTTCTAGCCCTCCACTCCCGTCTGTCGCCTACCAGGTCCCCATCCACCCCACACACCACCATATCCTTACGGACAACTTTTTCCCACATCAGCTTCGGTCTACCCCTGCCCCGGGTGCTTCCTAGGACCTGCAAACATGCTGTCACCCTAACGAGCTCCTCGTCCCCTCTTCTCATTACATGCCCATACCACCTCAACTTATTTTCTCTCATCATTTTGGCGATTTCCACTACCCCAGGCTACCCCTAATATATTTATTCCTCATTCTATCTGCTCTTAATACACCACTCATGTACTGCATGCAGCATTCGCATCTCAGCTACTTTCTACTGACGTGGGTCTTCCTCACTGCCCAACGCTCTGATACGTATAGAAATGTGGCCTAACCACCCTGTAGAACTTCCCTTTCAACGTGATTGGGACCCTCCTATCACACAGAAATCCACTTGCCTGTCTCCACTTCAGCCACCCCCATTGATCCTATGACTCACCTCAGCGTCTATCTGCCCGTTGCTTTGGAACGTTGATCCTAAGTACTTTACCTCTTGTGCCTTTTTAACCAGTTCATCCGTTGAGTATACGTCCCCGTTATTTTCCTGTCCTTCCCAATTTAAAGCTCAATACTCTGTCTTTTTCATGTTTATCGTGAGCCCTCCCTTTGTCTATTGCTTCGCTAATGTCGTTTAGTCCCCTTTCTATCTGTTCTCTACTGTCATTAAGTTATCCGATATCGTCCGCAAATACCAAGCACTGAGGGGAATATTCACATACTCCCGTCAGCAGTTCGTCCATAACCAGGATGAAGAGCTTAACGTTTAAGTGCAGAACGTTGGTGTACCCCGACTTTCACTGGGAAACCGCAGTATTCCCCCAAGGAGTCCTTACCCTGGCCATGGAACCTTCATGCATATCTGACTATTCGGATAAACCGTTCTTCTATGCCCCTTTTTTGTATTACCTCCCGAACTACCTGCTGTGGGACACTCATAGGCCTACTCCAGGTCAACAAAGATGGCATGGAGAGCTTTCTTTCCTGCTCTATATTTCTCTATCATCTGCCTCAAGATGAAGATTGGTTCCATTGTGGACCTCCCTGGCATAAACCAAAACTGGTTTCCCCTGACACTAGTTCTAACCTTGAGGTGACATTCCAAATACTCTCTCCCAGAGCTTCATGGAGTGGCTCATTAGCTTTATAGCTCTGTAGTTACCACAATCCTGGACATCCGCTTTGCCCTTTTAGAGTGATAAAATCCAACTCTCACACCATTCAGATGGCATTCTGTCTTCTCTAGCTATCCTACTGAAGAGTTTCCCTAGCCATCTGGTACCTGTGCTCCCTAGGCTATGCCACACTTGGATAGGGATGCCATCTGGCCCTACAGCTTTTTGACCTTTCATCTTCCTTTGTGCCCTGGCTACTTCCTCCTCTGCTACACAGTCCACCACCCCTTTTCATGCTTGATGGGTAGCAGGGACCTCACCTCCCCCTATAGCATTCAAGAGAGTTTGAAAGTACTCTTCCCACCTTCTCTTTACCTCTGGTGGCGAGAGCAAGACCCTACCTTCACTATCCTTAACAATATTAATAATGGAGGGAAAATTTTTTGACAAGCAACACGTTTTTTATAACTGGGGGGGGGGGGGGTATTTTTTGTGAAGCGTCCCATGTTGAGTTCTGAAAAATATGGTCACCCTATAAAATTTATAATGCAAATAAAATTAGACTATTTTTCACTGGTATGGCAAATAGTGGAGTACTGCAGTTCAATTTGGTTTCCCATTAGGCAGGGGTTATCTTGGGAAATTGAAATGATTCAAAGGAGGGCTGCAGGAATTGTGCTGCATCGCTTCTCTCAAAGGTTGAGTGTCTCAGACATAATAATGGAATTAGGGTGGGACTCACTACTTCAGAGGCAGGTATCTGAACGCATTAAGCTTTTTCACAGACTGCTGAAATTAGGATATGAGTGTACCCCAGGTGGCAGCTTATCCCTGGTTGACTATAGGGGAGAAAGGATCATCCCTTCACACTGAAGGAGGTTGGGGCATGAACAGACTCGTATTACTGGTCTTTTCTTCCAAGGGTCATTCAGTGATGGAATTCTCTCAGTGAGGATAATGTGAGGAAGTTTCTTCAAGAAGATGCCATTATAGCAGGTATGCAATATTTGGCAGAATAGATGTTATTCTTCGGGTTCCTTGGGGGTTCAATGGGTTCTAAAGTATTGTTCAATGGGTTATCAATGGTCTCTCCACTGAGAATTTCGCCTATCAGGACTGCTTGCAGTGTATTCAATTAGAATTAGAAAATAACACACAATAACAACATTTCATGAAATACAATCATTTTAATGAAGTGGTACTGTGGTGGAAGATGACCCTGGTTCCACCACGGTTCGTTTTATCTTGACTCTAATAGATGAATGAATGAATGATTCAGAAGGACTTCATTAGGTTGAACATAATAATATTTTAATTGTAAATAATCCTAAGCTGTGAGTAACACTATGTGTCAAAGTTATGTTAATGAAATTATTTAAATATATATTAATTGAGTATTAAAAGTAGATTAGATCTGAAGGAGTTGATGTACAATGCGTCCGTACACATAAGTAATGAGGAACTAACTAGTTACTAATTCGTTATTTTTGTCATTCTAAAGTTTTTAAAGATTTTTAGAATTTAAGAAGTTAAATTTAAATTCAAAATCTGCACACGATGCAGTGAAGTCGCACAAGCAAGACACATCATCACATGACGTATGCGACTCACTACAGTACAATTTAGCATGATGTGCTACCAAGTGGTACGTGAGCCAAAAAGGTTGGGAAACGCTGCTCTAGTGGGATCATCTGCCTGGCAGGCAGAGTAGGTTTTCCTCTGGGCCACTAGGGGTCACACTTTTCCTGGAAAATGAGTGCCCACCATTATGTGCTTCAGCCACTTCATGCCCCTGACTGGAAGAGGATCCTGCCACGTCCACATCGCTTCTGTTCAAGATAAGCCTGGTTTTCTTATAACCTACCCCACCTATTAGGCAGAGGATCCTACTGAAGTACAATGTCAAAATCCGCCCTTCAGACAGAGAATACCACTAAAGCTCAATACCTTAATCCATCTATGGAACTGAGAATCCCATATAAGGACTTTCTGCAACATTTCTGGGATATTTTCTTTATTGGTTTTAAGGGAAAGTGGCTGACAAATGCCCATGGTGAGTTGTATATTCTGAATGCACACAGAGACTGGTTGCATTTGCTTTAGAAGGTGAAGCCTCTGACTCAGAACTCAATTCTGATGACTCCTACATCCCTAGTGACTTTGGGGTGGAAAGTTCAGATCATGACAGTGGCTCTGAATTAGAAGATGGCACTCCTCAAGAAAAGCAAGGAAGAACTTAATGTGGAGATCGCCCAATCAAGGTATCCGCCTGTAAGACAGATGATCCTCCACACAGTTAACCAGATAACGATCCCACTAGAGGGTTGATATTGTTACTACTTTGTGTTGTCTGTCTGTCTGTCATCCATTATTTATTAATCATTTGTTTGTATATGGTTTATTGGGGGTTGGGTATTGGTTTGTGGGGCTGCTTTTGGTTGTTTTCTGCATATTAGCATACAAGTGTTTCCTTGTTTGTTAGGTGTATGTTGGGAAAGGTAGACCGCCAGGTGAGTGTTAGACCTCTGCTCACTTGGCAATGTTAAGACCACTAATGAGTGTCTCCTGTGGGGTAGGACTGCACCCCCACAGATAGCCCTGCTACTAATTCTGCAAGTTCTGGACTCCTGACTGTGGTGCCCCAAGTCAGAGATGTCATGTCAGATAAAGAGACTAGACTGAGACTAGGGACATGGAATGTGGGGACCCTCTCAGGGAAAACAGGGGAAGTAGTTGATACCCTAAAGTATAGGAAGATCAGTGTTGCATTCCTCCAAGAGACTAGGTGGAAGGAGAATCAATCAAGGGCTTGAGGCGAGGGATACAAAATGATCTATGCAGGCAGTGTAGAGGGACAGAATGGGGTGGGTATTGCATTAAATAGTGAATTGCAGCATGGGGTCATCTCAGTTGAGAGAATTAGTAGTACATTAATGCTAGTTACTGTAGGCAGGCAGGGTATAGTACTCCACCTCATAAGTGCATATGCCCCCAACCAGGCCTAGGTGAAACACTAAAAGCAGACTTTTGGAATGATTTTGATGAGGTGGTAGTCAGTAGTCACCACCATTAGACAGGGCAAGGGAAATGAGAGACAAATTATTGGGGTTTTTTTTCAATGCACATGTAGGAAAGGATGGACTGGGGTATGAGTAGGTACATGGGGTATGTGGTTATGGGAAAATCAACCCAGAGGGGCAGAAGGCCCTTGAGACAGCAAGAGCTCATGGCCTTGCATTGGCCAATACATGGTTCAGGAAGAGAGAAAAGCACCTGATCACTTTCCAGTCAGCACTGGGGAGGTCCCAGATAGACTTTTTCATGGTGAGGAAGCAATGCAGGAGAGAGATCCAGGATTGCTGGGCCTAACCCAGTGAGGATTTTCAGAAGAACAGTGGCCACATGCTGCTCATGACAGAACTACTTATTAAAGGGATAGTCAAGAAAAATGCATGGAAAGGCAGATGAATTTCAGCTGCAGGTTTGCAGTCAGGTAGACTGGGAGGGGTCAGCCAATGCCATGTGGGAGAGGGTTGCTAGGAAGGTTAGGAGTTGTGGAAAGGCATTGTTAGGTATGGGTAGAATAGGTGGCACTTACCAGGGTAGGCAGACATGGCAGTTGAATGAAGAGGTGGAAACTACCATCAAATGGAAGGAGGTAACTTTTCATAAATGGAGGGAAATAGGGGATCAGGTTTCAAAGACAGAATATGTTCAGGCAAGGAAAACTGCCAGGAGGACCATTGCCCTGGTGAAGCACCAGAAGTATGAGGGCTTATATGAAAAGTTGGGGACAAGGGAGGGAGAGAAAGCAGTTTTTAGACTGGCCAAGACAAAGGATAGAACTAGTAAGGATGTTACCAGGGCTATAATGGTCAAAGATGCCAATGGTAGGGTCCTGTTCCAACTTGCAAAGGTAATCAAAGGGTGGGAGGAATACTCCTGTGGCCTATTAAATGCTGCCACCTGTGCAATGGGCACAGACAGCAACCCAATAACCCCACAGGCAGTGGACAGGGTGAGATAGTCCAAGCCCTTCAAAAGATGAAAGGTCAAAATGCAGTAGGCCCTGATAAGATCCCAATGGATGTTTGGCACATCTTGGGGACCACTGGAATTACATGGCTAGGGAAGGTTTTCAGTAAGATAGCAAATGGTGATGAGATGCTATCTGCATGGTGAGAGAGCTGGATAGTTCCACTGTTCAAGGGCAAAGGTGATGCCCAGGACTGTGGAAACTATAGGGGCATAAAGCTGATGAGCCATTCTATGAAGGTGTAGGAGTGAGTCATAGAATGTCGCCTCAGATACCAAACTAGTTCCCAGGGAAACAAATTTGGATTTATGCTTGGCAGGTCCACCATGGAACCAATCTTTATTCTGCAACAGATGGTAGAAAAGCATAGATCAGCAATCAAGGACCTTCATGCAGTATTCATTGACCTGGAGAAGGCATATGATAATGTCCCATAAGGTTGTATGGAATGTTTTGAGAAAGAATGGGGTTAATGAAGGCTACATTAGGATACTGCAGGATATGTACAATGGTTCCATCACTAGGGTGACAACAGCATGGGGAAACACTGCTAGCTTCAACTTGCATGTTGGTGTGCATCAAGGGTCAGCACTTAGCCCATACTTATTCACTCTAGTAATGGACAAGCTGCTGACAGGAATAGGGGAATGGGCCCCCAGTATCTGGTATTTGCAGATGATGGTCAGTCTTTACAACTGGTCATCTCATAGGGGGCCGCCTTCCAGGCGTTGCCAGTGTCTTAACTGCAGAACTAACAGCTCTGCACAGGGCACTGGAACTCATCCAAGTATTGCATAACAGACACTTTGTTGTTGCGGCTGACTCCCTATGCTCCCTTCAGCTGTTTCACACCCTGTATGGCAGACATGCCATCGTCCAGGGTTTGCACAGATTGCTGCTTGTGATTCGTAAGCAGGGCAAGACAGTGTTGTTTATGTGGGTCCCGGGGCATGTTGGCATCGTGGGCAACGAGATGGCAGATGCCCATGCCCGTCAGGTGGCCCACATGCCAGAAATACCTGACACTGCTGTCCCCTCCTCCGACACTCTCCCGATGGTGCGGCGGGCCGTCCACGACCAATGGCGGGCCCAGTGGTTTGCGGAGACCACGAACAAACTCCGCACACTGAAGGACACTCCAGTGCACTGGGTGTCCTTGTGCCGCCAATCGCGGAGGGAGGAGGTTGTGCTTGCTCGGCTGTGAATCGGTCACACCTTCCTCACCCACTCTTACATTCTATGGGGTGAGGATCAGCCATGGTGTGACTTCTGTTGGGAGCCTCTCACAGTGGCGCACATCTTTAGTCACTGTGAGAGATACGCAGAACTTAGATGGCGACTGGGAGTCAGCGCATAGCTCTCCACATCACTTGGGGATAACCCTCAGGCAGTGGAGAGCTTGCTAGTATTTGTGAAAGAGGCTGGCCTCTTTCACAAAATTTGAATTTTATGACATTTCTTTTAGACGCCTTTTGTAATTATTTTTGAATTATATGGCTTTTGCTTTTTTGTGTCTGTATTCGTTTTGGCCTTTGCCACATTTATTGTAATGTCTGTTTTGGCTTTTGCCTTTTTATTTCTGTGTTTGTCTTGGCTTTTGCCACATTTATTCTTCTCTCTGTTTTGGCTTTTGCCACTTTTATTGTTATGTATGTTTTGGCTTTTGCCTTTTTATATGTCTGTTTTGGCTTTTGCCTTTTTATTGTTATTACTTTTATTGGCCTTTTCCCCTTTTTATTGCCATCATGGTGGGATGGCCTTTTACACCCCCACCATGGTGATGTGTCTTTCTGGGCCCTAATGACCTTTGTAGTTGATGGGCCCTAAAGCAACAACAAACAATGGGAAGGCTTGAGGAGTCCAAAGAAGTTGCAAAATGGGGCCTATAAGACATTAAGACAGCAATGGAAGGAGGGGGGCCTTAAGGTGAGCATGAAGAAGACTGAGTACCTAGCTTTCAATTTTAGTGGTCATTGAGAAGGGGTGTGATTCATTGTGGGGGAGAGGGGATTCCAGTGGTGCAAGAGTTCTGCTATCTAGGATCAGTTTTCCAGAGCAATGGGGAAATAGATTCTGATGTGACCCATAGGATTAATGCAGGATGGCTGAAGTGGAGACAGGCAAGTGTGGTCCTGTGCAACCACCGAGTCCCAATAGAGTTAATGGGCAAAGTTTACAAAACCGTCATTAGGCCAGCTATGCTGTATGGCTCAGAGTGTTGGGTAGTTAGGAAGAACCATGAAAAGCAAATGCAAGTGGCTGAGATGCGAATGCTATGCTGCATGTGTGGGGGGGTTATGATATGACAGAATTAGAAATGATTACATTAGAGGTAGCTTTGGGGTGTGTGAGATATTGCAGAGAAGATGAGAGAGAATAGATTGAGGTGGTATGGGCATGTGATGAGGATAATGTGTGAGGGTAATTGGGGGCACCAGAGGTAGAGAAAGACCAAAATGGACGTGGGAGCAGGTTGTGCAAAAGGACATGGAGGCGTGTGGGGTAGAGGGGATCTTGGTGGGGGATAGGCGGAAATGGAGGATTAGAACCCACAGACCCGACCCTGTCTCAGGTGGGAGAAGGGTGAATGATGATGATGAGTGTACATCTGGCATCTCAAGTTATGCAATTTTCTATTAATTTCTTTCTCCATGGTTACAACAACTTCTTCAATTATGTTAATTGTGCTGTTTTTTTATTCCTTTACACAACATCCCATAATTCTGGATAAATTTCTATATTTCAAATTTGTAATGATGTTTGTTCCTTGGTCGAGAAATTTTTTTTCAGTCGTCATTTTATTCAAACACAACACAAAATATCCCCATGCTCTATGTAGCATATGCAAAGTCCATTTGATAAGACAAATAGACCTAGATTAGTTCTTTCTCCATTCTTGGTGCTGTATTTGCTACATTCTCTCTGGAGAGCCGGTACACTATGGTAGATGTGAGCGCCCTCTACCTAGAGTACTGTCTAACAGTGTACACACTTGTAGATTTAAATGACAGCACTCTAACTAGAGAAAATCTGTGAAAAAAAATCTACAGTGCAAACTTGCCTTAAGGATTGTGTTAGATCAAATAAAGGTTGGAGATTTTCTATGAGATCTAAGAATGTTGGAGTTAGTTGAGTAGATGACTTATGAGGCAAAACTACTGTAGCTGAATTTAGTTCATCATGGCAATCTGGGTGTTTATCCTGGGGATAACTAATAGCTTTAATTGGTGAGTTTTCAACTCTAGAAGCTAAAAAAAATGTTCATTTATAAGTAGAAATTAGTAAAGAAAGCTCCATAGGACCTATGTTTAACCCATTTTTGGCCAGGACTAGAAATCAGTTGCCAATTTTAATAATTTTTAGAAAACACATTATTTACATCCCAAATAACACTTTTTATTGCAGAAAAATCTAGATGCATTTGGGCAAGAGAAACAAAAGGGTGCATTTATGCACCATTGGCTATTTGAGTTGTTAGTAGAGAATAACACAATCCCCTTGGCTGTTTAGCCATCAAAAACTACTCGAGCACCAAATCCTAGACCTATCCTCTGAATTTCACTGCTTGCACCACCATATGGATTAAATTCGTATAAATACCCTGTACATGAAGCCAAACACCAAAGTTTAAAATTAAATCTCACTGTTTTTCCTGTAATAAACATCTTTGCAGAGTGATGAAAAGTATAAGGAATCAATGGATAAAAAAACTCCAAGCTGAATAAACTTTTTATTTGAAATGTAAAAACTTATTGCTTTAAGAATTTCTTCTTGAGTCACATATTTCTCCACACTCACCTTTAAGAATTTGTTGATGCATACAACTATTGATTAACTTATAGTTTGAAAGAAAATCATAGCAACAAAATAATCCACACCATGAAAACAAAACAAGAACAGCATGAAAATGAGAGAGAATAACATAAGAAAAAGTTAAACGATACAAACATTCTGCAAGACCCTACTGACAGCTGTCACAGCCAAGGGTGCATAAACGTACCCTTTTCTTCTCATTATACTGCTCAGGTGTAATGCTTGAGTACTGCTCATGCATACTGCAGTGTATTGCTCGGGTATTAGATGAGGGGTTATCATCCTGTGCACAATTACACCAGGATCTGAAAAAGTGTAGGATTCTTACAATATCTAGATCTAGGAAGCTACTTGATTTTCATAGGTAACTCCACCTACATAGGTGGAGTTAGGGTTGAGAGAGTTGGGACCCATAAGCATCTTGGAATAATTTTAAATAGCCAAGGTACCTGGAGGGATCATATTAGTAAATTGGTTGGGAGGGCTAGTGTTGTAGAGGGATCACGAGAATTTTAGCCTAGGGTTTTTGGAGCTTTATGGTAATGTATGTAGGAATGGGAGTTGGTCTCTCCACTGCCATATTGGCCAAATAAGGCTGCTTGCAGTGTAGTGAATTAGAATTAGAATTATAGTTAGAGGCTTGACGTATTTGCGAATGTGTAAATACGGTACAAAGTAAGAATGCGAATATTTGGACGAAAGTCTCACCTCATCTTATTCGCGAATGTGTAAATGTGGTATAAGGATATAGTAGTGTGTGGGATGGCTGGGGACCTGGTGGAAGTGGAGGGCTAGAACTCATACCCGACCGTATTGCAGGTATAGGCGGTGCACAGTGGGGCAGGAGACCACAAAACGTGGACAAAATTCGAAAAATGAAAGTGTCCAAGAGATAAAATCTGCGGTTGTACTGGACCCTGGATACCCTCCTGAACCATGTCCTAGCTGATTTACAGGTGTCTGCACTGGTTTTGTGCAACATAACAAGCCACATTCTAACCTTTGTGTTGCAGTTAAGATATTGCAGTTTATTTTAAGTCCTAAAAGTGTCGTAATTCCCATATCTAGCTTCAAAAATCAGAAATTTTTTCTACGTAACCTTCATCTTCAGGCATGTAACTATATTGAACTCTTGCCAAATTAATATTTCAACACATGGAACTTATTTAATCAAGCTTCAAAGAAGGGTGAGATGAAATGTTGGGATTTCATGCCTGCATTTGGAAATACATCTAGTTAATGATGTATCCAGTGAGATCCAGCTTGGATTCTTGCTTTTTTCGTTGTAATATTCATTCCAAATTACATTTCAGTTGATTTTTTACTGCTACTTTTTGCAACTTTTCAAAATGCAGAAGGTTATCTAAAACAATTTACCCCTTATCTTGCATCACCAGGTCTTGCATTTTCTGGATTTTCTCTTGTGGACTTCACTAGCTTCCTGCTTTTTGTCATACAGCCATGTGCTAGAGAGAGTTTCTTATTCCAATGTGTAGGTTTTTTTATATAAATCACAATTAAACTAGGTAGTGAGCTTGATTTACTGCAGCAGTGGTTCCAGATTCAATCCTGGATCGAGGTGGGTTGGCCTCTTTAGGATGAGCAAAAAAGACCCAATTAGCCAGCCCCAATTGATTGAATCATTTGTTGGTATTTTAAGTCCTTCAACAACAATGGTCATTAGATCCCTGTCGACTGCTTAGTTCTAATGCAGAGTCCGCACAGTCACTATGCTGCACACAGTGGGGCAGAAGAGCATGAAAAGTGGCAATAATTCAAATATTTTTTGACAAATGTTCTAGGTTGCACATTTACTTCTAAGGGTATTTGTTAGACAAAAGAAAGTAATTCCTAACCCTTTTCCCACCTATGACAGGGGCCTGAGTACCCATCTTGTCCTTCTGAATGTGCACAAGGATGATATATTGCACAGAACCCTGTCCTGGATCCCCGTGTGTGTGCAATATATCACCCTTATGCACATTCAGAAGAGCAAGATGGGTACGCAGGTTCCTGCCATAGGCGGGAATAGGGTTAGGAATTGCTTTCTTAAGTCTACCAAACGCCCTTAACCCTCCATTGCTACACAGGGGTACTGGTGTACCCCAGGGTTTTTCTTTTTTTTCTCTCTTCTCTGTGGGTGACCATGGCACAATGGGATTCACTTTATTTTCACATGGTAGGTTGAACTTTCTGATAAGTCACAGACTGGTGGTTAATTGCTTTTCATTATTCAAATAATGATGGGTGGGGTACTCCTGTACCCCTGTGTACCATTTGTGTAATGTTTAAATGGCCATAGGAATTGCATTGAAAGCTTGCACGCCTTGCAGGAAAAGCCATTCACAGCGCATAAAGGGCAAAATATCCATTTTCTTTAAATTGCTGATTAAAATTATTCAACTTGCTTATAATGATACTTTTTCTATGTTTCTGATCGCTGATTGAATTATTCTTTCATAAAATTGCACTGTAAATGCAATAAATTCATTGTTAAGTATGGAGAACTGGGTTTGAAATTGGGGTACACCTGTACCCCTGTGTAGCATAATGGGGGGTCATTTTCAAACAGTAGCATTGCAGGGTTAAAATAAATGTGCAACCTTGAACATGCGTTGAATAATATTTGATTTATTTCCAGGTTTCAGGGTCTCCTGCCCCACTGTGCGGCGTGAAGGTGAGTGCATAACAGGTGTCGCTATATGAACTCGGACTTCACCGATCACTCGTTGTTGGCGCTGAATTTGAAACGGCGCGCGTTGTGAATTCGCTTTTCTTGTCATGGTTTGCATTTGGGACTGTGAAGTCAGGTTTGGGGTTGCATTTTCTTCTGTTTTGAGAAAATCCTGTGAGAATGGTATTTTTTTTTTTGGCATGTTCTTTTTAAGTTTTAGACCTCCTGTTGCTCGTTAACTTTTAAACCTCCATTTTTAAATCAGTGATTTCATTAATTGTAAGCTTTATTTCTCATTTATTATGATCAACAAGGTCGTATGATATATGGGTGCCTGAATGTCAAACTGTTACGTACAGTAGGCCTATTTATTCGTAATGAGTGTTGATCAAGTTTTGGACGTCAGGTTCTTCAATCAAGTATCGCCCACTCGGTAAGTACAGTTTTTGACTTTGGTTTACTGGGCAGCATTTCTGCGAATATCACGTATTCTTTTCAACGGCTATGAAATATTCTGCAAATCAGTTGAAAATGCGAGCAATGCAAAACAGCTTACAAAGTGAAAGTAGGCAATTAGTCTACGTGGTAATGCAGTATTTAGCAGAGATAAGCTGTTTATTGAAAAATTACCGGACGCCTGGTACAGTATCTGTAAGCTTTCGTCAAATAATTCTTTGTAATCATATCTTGGCTTACTTGTCAGATACTCCAACTTTTGAAAATTTGAGAGAGGTTTCGACTAGAAGTAGCTGTTTCCCGGTTACATTTTGTTTTTTTGTCTAATTTTCAGTCGACAAGTTGTTGTCTGTTATTTAGGATTTATTGCTTGCTACAAAAGTTAGTTGATGGTTTCGTTTTGGAACGCGTATGAATGTCTTTTTGTAGTCGAAAACAATGGTGTACAACAAGTGTAATTTCTTTTTCGTGTGGACATCCGTCTCTAACGATGTCATCCTAAATCCAATACTGATATCGCTTAGACCCCACTGTCCACTACTGAATTTACTTTTACCCCACTAGCCATTACTGAATTCACTAAGAACCCACTGTCCACTACTGGATTCACTTCGACCTCACTTACCACTTCTGCATTAACTTGGACCTCACTTACCACTTCTCGATTCACGTGGTCCCCGCTTTGCATTACTGCAATGGTCGGCAAGTTGTGGCTCTTTGGCCCTTTGCATGTGGCTTTTCCACAAATTACTATGTTGAGGCGCAGGCAAGCATAGTGTTGTTCAGCAGTGGCGTTACTAACTAGATAGTTTAAGTTTAAGAAATTTGGCTCTCAAAAGAAATCTCAATCATTGCATTGTTGATATTTGGCGTCTTTGACTGATGAGTTTGCTGACCACTGCACTACTGGATTCACGTGGACCTTGCTCTCCACTCCTGAATTCATTTCGACCCCACACTACACTACTGACGCCACTCACACGTAGTGACTTGCAACAGCCACAAGTCACTGTACACGACCATCTGTGGCTACCAAATGCGGGAGAAATGTGATCTCTAGCTTGTGATAATAGAAAAACCGTCACCACCCACCACAAGTTGCGAGATATGGCCACTGCCACAGCTTGTGACTCATTAGTGCTACTACAAAAGCCATGTCTGCAACAGGCCTATTGAGTTTCAATTGGAAACACAGTCTGCAATGTGTGGTAGCAAAGCCCCCTAGAAGAAAAAGCAAACCGGATCGGCACTCCTCCTTTGAAGTCGTAGTTCGAGAAACGGGCGGAGAGGCGCTTTGAGGGCACCCCTGCGCTCAATTAAGATTGAATAGCAAACACTGCAACATATTGATGTGGTTGGTCGCTTTGTTCATTTGCAGCAAAATGTGTAGTCATACTCATGTTGTCTCTTGTTGGACACAATGACAAAGCTGCTGTATTGGTTCTTCTTCTCCGCCACTTAATGCAACGAATAATCCTATATCATCAGTACTCTCATCCAATAAGAGCCACATGTTGGACTCACCTATGTAAGTCGTTTTATGGTATGATGTGTTATATGCCATTCCTTCAAATACAGTCAAACCTGGCTATAACACACCCTGGTTATAACACTTTTCGACTTATAACACACACAAGGGAAAGTTCCAGCCAGCGCTAATGCATAAGTATATAGAAATTGATTGGCTATAACAAACTCGGATATTACATATAACACACAACTGGTTTGGTCCCTAAAGCACTTTCAACGTTTGAGAGACCTCGGATATAGCAAACAGCTATAACATGCAACTAGACGGCATACCCCACAGCTTAAGTAAGGCTATATGGTGCAAGAGTTTTGCTACCTAGGATCAGTTTTCCAGAGCAATGGGGAAATCGATTCTGACATGGCGTGTAGGGTTAACCCTTAACCCGTGACGTGGAATTCATGGTACACAAGTGGTGAGGTGTGGTCCCAGGGACCACATCAATTATTCACTAATTTGAATTAAATATAGCTGCTTTTTTAATGTCCGTCATGCAATAGGCCAACAGGGTCCTTATAATTCAGGAAACACTTTGAAACGATTCCTATAATCGTTTTTTTACCAAAAAACCAAGGTAATACCAAACATTGCAAAATTTTACAAGATTCTACATAGTTTTAGTTAAACGTATATTTTTTAAAATAATGAATTGTTTTGCACAAAATATCTGCTGTATTGCTAACAGAATAGAAGATATTAAGTTATGAGCATGAAAAGATTATCATAAACTGAATGAAAAGTACTTTTTGCAAATCTCATGCTAATTTCAAATAGCATATAACATTGTCAAATAGTTACATAGTCAGTGAGGTGGGGTCCCAGGGACCACGATTTTTCTGTCTGCAATTTCCCTTTTTACCTAGGGATCTTGACTGACCAGGATTCTACTAGATAGTAAAAGATATGAAGGTACTGAAGGAATGACCCTTTTAACTTTATTGTTCTAAAAGATACTAATAAAAATTTAAATGACGTGGTCCAAGGGACCACGGGTTAAGGGTTAATGCAGGATGGCTGAAGTGGAGACAGGCAAGTGAGGTCCTGTGTGACCACTGGGTCCCAATAAAGATGAAGGGCAAAATTTACAGAACTGTCATTAGGCCCGCTATGCTATATGGCTCAGAGTGTTAGGCTGTTAGGAAAACCGATATAATGCAAATGCAAGCAGCTGAGATGCGAATGCTACGCTACATGTGTCTGGTGTCATGATCTGTCAGAATTAGAAACGACTACATTAGTGGTAGCTTGCGAGTGGCAGATATTGTGGAAAAGATGAGAGAGAAGCATTTGAGGTAGTATGGGCATGTGATGAGGAGGGGAGAGGAGAAGCTTATTAGGTCTATTGTGGGGCTGCAGGGAGTTGGGGGCACCAGAGGTAGAGGAAGACCAAAACGGATGTGAGTGCAGATGGTGCAAAGGGATATGGTGGCACATGGGGTGGAAGGAGAATTTGGTGGGGGATAGGCGGGAATGGATGATTAGAACCTGTAGACCTGACCCTGCCTCAGGTGGGAGATGGGTGAGATGATGATGATAAAAGGGTAAAATTCTCAGCTGTGGAATCTGGACTGACTGCAAGTGTGTGCGTCTTGAAGTATACAAGTCTAGGTCAACTTTTTGAATACATCTATAAATTAGCATATTTTTGTGCAGTTAGCATAGCTTTGGCATCATTTATCATTGTTTCTGTTATAACGCACGCTCGGTTATAATACACAGACACGAGCAGTCCCGACGGTGTGTGTTATATCCGAGTTTGACTGTATTTTGTGGCATTTATATCAAAATGCCTGAACTTAGAGGCCCTGAGACATATGAAAACAGCACATACTAATAACTTGAACTTAATTATCCATTAACAGACAAATATCATTTTTGTAAAAAATACTTATGTCTGAATCTAAAATACTTTGAAGCGTAGTAATGTAATCAGTAATTATAACAAGGAAAAAAGCAAAGTTTGTCATTGAATTCTGAATTTAATTTAGCTTTAGAACTTTCCTAGGCAGAGGTTTGTGTAGTAATTTCTTGGACCTCTGCAGTTGCTCGGTCTTCAGCTTTGCATAATTTGAGAGTAGTGACCTCAATAACTTTTCTAGAATAAGTTCACATAATTTTTATTGGTGACTTATGCATTCACTGGTGTCACAGATCAAGCACTTGGCCTTGATTAAAGCCTGCTTTATTGTGGACTTTAGTTGAAGTCTTGGGCAGCTCCAAGTCCTGACAAGAGGCAATGATGCCAAAACAAACTCATATATTAATGTCAGAATTTTCACAAATTTTGCATTTGCAAACATTAGGCCACCCCTGTCGTTCTGAACAGTTAAGTCTATTTTTGGCCTGGCCCCATCTTGTAGAATGTGTAAGCATCTGGAACATTGAATATGTTCGGACAGTGCCGCTTACAATCGATTCTTCTAGAGATTCAAGTTCACAGAACTTGTTTAATATATTTATCACTTCTGGCTTGAAGTAATTTACAGAGCTTTCCACTTCAACTGTGGTTCCTAAATTTTTAATTCCTCTGCATGATATAACGACGTCTGAATCAACAGTGTTTGAGCCTTTTGTTGTAGACCAAATACCGAGGACAAGGTATTTCTCCAGTGTACTGATAACTGCTGCTGGATCCAGCTGCTCATGTGAACCGCACATACTTCTTAATGAGCTAAAAAGGGATTCTACAGGATCACTGGAAAACCGACATGTCAGAACAAAAGATAACTTCCCACTTTCACTATTAAGTAAATGATGTACACACCGTGCTGTTGAAACTTATGTGAAACATAGTGCTTCATAGGATTCCCTGGAAAACAACTTTGTTCCATTTCTGACAGGTGTGTTAAACTTTCGTCATCCACAGAATCGAAATGCCATGCATCTGGTAATCTATTATGAATATGTTTAGTGCGATTATTTACATCATGAAGCAGCCGCCATTTAAAGCATGTCTCCATGAATTCTACAGTTTTTACACCTTTTCCAAAATTCTTGTCACACATAATGTCATCAGCTAAAGCAGATAAATGCCATAATGCTGCTGTGACCTCTGGTTTAAATAACTCTATTGCATGAAGAACTCTCATTTTTTGCAAGTTAATAGGTTGCAAGTGTGTCTTCGTTAAATAATGGACCGGTTTGCATATAGAGTCCTTGCACAAATCATACAAAGCATGTAAGTGCTCTTATGTGATTTCGGTTACATCAATGGCAAAAAGATGGATGAACAAGGTTAACAATTTTTTTATGTTATGGGAAGGATCATATGAAAGAAATAATGTTCGTTCTTGGTTACACGGATGAAAAATTGTGGGCGGTAAATTTCCTTCGCCTACGAACCGAAATGCTTTTGTATTTACTGCATTGTTGTCAGCAACTAACCAACAACTTCAAATCCTGTTTGTTCTGCTTATGTAATCACATGCCTAACGAGCTTTGATAGCTGTTCTCCAGTAATTTGTCTGGTGAAGTAGTAGGCCACTGGTATTTTATAATTTGCAGCAAGTCCCACAAGAACAAAACAAAGGACTGACTTTGCCAATGATGGTGAGTCAGATGTTATGGTTGGCACAGGACCCACTGCAACTTCTCCAACAAATGAATCACGTTGTTTAGAATAGTTGAGCCATTGTTGGATCATCGCTTCATCCATTATGAGAGAAGCAGTCCTGGCAATATCAGAGTTAGCATCAAGTGACTGAAACTCTGCTCGAAGCCTGTTCTTGTATAGCTCCGTGACACCTGAAAATACTTTTGTTAGCAAAGCGATGGAATGGGCACTTCCCAGTCAGCCCACTTAAATATATAAAAGTGGGCTTACTGGAGAGTTCCCAGGGTGATTTTTTTCAAAGGAGCACATTGGAAATGCTTTAAATAAGAAAAATATAATATGTTACACACAAAAAGCTGGAAATACTGAAAAAAATTACAAAACATGCTAACTCAGACCAGTTGAATGGAAAAGTCTCATCAATTTTCTATGTGGCCATACCTTCATACTTTTACCTACAACCACCATTTTACAGTAATCCTGTAAAGCCAAACATAAAATCCCCATACATCCTATAAAAACCCATCTCCAAAGTATTTCAAAATTTGAAAGAATGTGGAATAAAGAGTTTGCAATAAGCCCATGCAGCAAGTTTTTCAAAACATAACCTGGTATTTATAAAAATTGTATTTTAAAAGTGTATACCTCAAAAAAATTCTGTCAAGAAAGTTCTACATTGGCCGCTTAAGCAAGGTATTCTGTAAGGATGAAAATCAGCCACTTCCCCAGGCATCATTCAAAGTTTTAGACTTTAGAGGAGATTGTCATTTTATCAATAAGTCCACCATCCCTATGGAATTGGTTCCTGCAGAGAACATTTTCCATAATCCAATTCCAATGAACTTGCAGCTTCATGTGTAATTTCAATTGAATCTAATGTGTACAAGGAGATGTTATCCATCTGGGCATTATGGCACATGCACGTTAATGCATTTATAATAACTTGTGTCTAATGCAATCTTGATGTTATGTGAATAAATTTTTGGTTTAAGCTCCAAGTTTTCTTGAAAACCAGTAGTAGTCATTTCAAGATTCATGTAAATTAATAAGAAAAGTATATTAGCTACGTTTGAAACTTTAATTGTTTGTTTGTTTGTTGGAGTTTAAGGTCCCGTCAACTACAAGGTCATTAGAGACCCGTCCACTGCATAGTTCTAATGCATATACTGCACAGGCACTACACTAATGCGACGATTATTGGGTATTAGCAGTACCCAGCTTTCCCGAGCGACCACCCATGTCAGTACTAACTGGGCTTGCGTTGTGTAACTTCAGTTATCAGACGAGAACTGGTGTGTCCAACGCAACTCGCGCTCACTTGAAACTTTAAAAATACTAACTTTGAGACATGGGGTTTTTTAATGTTTCAATTTTTTGAAAAAAAACACCAAAAAGCGAATGACCAATGAATCGACGAAAGTACCGATATATCTGCACAACATGTAACGAAACATGGGTGAAAAGTGGGTGGCTGTAGAGGCCACAACTATATTACAGTGCTGATAGTTCTTTAACTATTATGGTGATTGTAGGAAAAGAATTTTATATGGTTCAAAATCTTTCTTTTAACTCGCTGAGGTGGTGTAGTGGTTAGCACGCTCGGCAAATGTGCCAGTAGTTCTACATTCGATACTGGATCAAGGTGGGTCGGCTTCTTTCAGGTGGGAGAGAGGTCGTGAGGGCGCCTTCTTTCGGGTGAGAAGTAAATCGACGTCCCGTGTGGGTGTACGATGGTACTTGCACATAAAAGAACCCTCTCTACTATGCAACGGGCGTCGGTAGCATTCTCCAATGAACACTAGACTAATGGTAAATAAGCATAGTTTTTTCTGCAGCCGGTTGCCGGCCAAAGCTGCACCCCTATGACCAATATATCGCCCTGTGTCCATTCAGAGGGACAAGATAGGTACCCGACCCTGCCTTAGGTGGGAAAAGGGTTAGGAGTTGCTTTTTTTCAAAAGATTTCTTTGCATCATAAATACCTGCTTTCCACAAACTGCTGTCATTTTGAATAGCAGGAGAGGTAGTTATTCCTATTTTTCCATTCCTTTGTATTTCAATATGGTGCATACTATTGAAGGCCAAGTTGCATTGGGCATACCAGTTCTTGTGAGATCACTGAAGTTAAGCAATGCAAACCTGCATTGTTATCAACTTAGTTGGTTAGTAGAGAATGCTGGGTGCTGCAAATTTTCCCTATCCTAAACCTTACACCTGCTTTCTCCTCTTCTTCAACTATCCTCCTAATGGTTCAACCTGTAATGGCTGCTTGTCTTAATTTCTACCCATCAGTGTAACATAAATAGACAATCTGAACTATTTACAAATTGTGGCACCTATCCTCCCACCTCTTACATGTTTCCATTTTTGAAACGAACAATATAATGGGAGTAAATCTGCCAAATACTGATTTTACAGTATGGGACGAAAGGTTGGAAACTTTCTTTTTAATATCAGATTTAATGCATGCTGAACACATAATTTGAAACAGTTTTTAATTGAATGAATTAGTTATATGCCCCTCATTCTACAAACATGTAGCTATATTTAGTGAAAAATGCAGTGATGAAAAAGTTATATAAACATAATTAGAGGCAAAATTGAAAGACCTATGTGGGACAAAAGTTTGGAAAATGAAATGTTCTGAGTCAGATGTTTGGCTGCAATTACTTCTTGAATTCTGTGAGGCATTCATTGGCATTTATCTGAAGTAAAGCTGCACCAAGCATCATGGATGGAATTTTCTGAATCCATTATATTTTTTGGTTTTGCATTATTCACTTTTTTCGTCAAAAGCTTCCAATCCCAATTGGGTTGAGGTCTGGGCTATTCCCTCACTGTTGCAAAGCAATAACATTTTATTCTTCAAACCACCATTTTGTAGTATGTGATGTATGGCATGGTGCAAAATAAAATTTTAATGTGGGAATTAGATGATTGATTAGATGATATTTTGCACTGTTCACTGAACCTTGAACAAAACACAAACTTGCAAAACCTGATGAACACATGGTACCATTAACCTTTTCACTTGGTGAGTACTTTAGATTAGATAGATGTTGTGAGACACATTTAGCATTAATCATTTCATGGAATTTATGAACAACTATTTGTTTACAGTTGTTGAATAAGCAGCACTTTGCTTCCTTCATCACTACTGGGAGGATGAAAAGTTCCCACACTTTTTCAACATCTCAATAGATCTGTGCAACTGTAAAAATGATTATGATTTTGCAGAATAATGCACCAAAGTATTGTAGACCAGTGTTAATACCATTAAGCAAAAAAATTACTACCAGTCCTCAAAATGACCTCCATCGATAAATACACTTTTAAAGGCGTTTCTGGAAATTTGTGTCATCATCCGCGATATTATCCAAGCATATGCATTAAAGCTGATTTAAGTAAATCCACACTGGCATACTGTACTCCAGACACCATCTGCTCGAAGATTGACCACACAGGAAAGTCCATCGGATTAAGGTTGGGAGAGTTTGGTGGCAAATGTCCTGGTCCCAAAATCCTGGAAAAAGCTCTCTGCTCACAGTGATCATGGGTTTGGCAGAATGGGGTGGCACCCAGTCCTGCTAAAGTGGGAATCCACCAGTGCCAAAGTGCTGTGCTGCCCACAGCCCCATTACATCACATCACATATAACCCTCTGTTGACTGCAGGTAGCGTTGATCTTGACATTTCAGTAAATGAAAATAAATGGCGCCTTCCCTGAGGCACAAATTGCAGCCCAAGCCATGACTGAGGCTGGAAGAAGACTAAGACTGAAAATTTTTGTGGGTGGATTTTTCTGCTGACATTTTCGGAGCAATTGGCTCTTCTGATTGTGGTGTGGTTCAATCGTGAAAAGTTTCTCATCAGTGAAAAGAACCTTTGACAAGCAAGAACCACAGCAAGATGAAGAATTCTGCGAGATTTATGGAGCCTTTTTTTTCATCATGTTGTTCAAGAATTGGACGTGAGTGGTCTTGTACCTGTGAAGGTTCTGCTTTTTGATGATATTTCGAACACTTTCTGTGCTGATATTGATGTCTTTCGCCATTTTTTGCATTCACCCTTCCAGATTTGATTGAATTCCACATTGGATCTTCTGGACATTCTTCAGCATCATCACAGTAATCAGACAACTGCCCTGAGGGCGTTCCACAATCTCTCCATTCTCCTGGTAATGTTCACAGCATCATAGACCATCCATTTCTTGAAACCAGTTGTGTGAACAATGTCTGCCATCTTCCTTCCTGCCTTGTGCAACTTGACAACAGTGACATGTGCATTCATGACCCATGACTTAAATGCAACTTAAAAGAAGTGAATAAATAATCGCTTTCCTAAATAAAAATTAAGCAATGAGTTCAATAGATGTGTAATAAGTAACTAAAAATCGTGTTAACGATGCGAAAAAGTCTTCAAGACATCAGTGTGAGAACTTTTCACCCACCTGATAAATATTACCCTCTTCCAATCATTAATAGTCCACAATCTAGTCCACAATAGTCAGCAATCATTTTTGTTGTCTTACATCGATCATCTCGAATTATGCCCACCTGGTCCTGAACCATTGGTGTGATTCTTGGTCTTGCTGATCTTGTTTTTACTTTCATTGAACAAGTTGTTTAACCCTCTTGGGAGAAGACACATTGCTGTAGCAATTTTAACAATGAGGGTCGTATCTGACCCATCCTTTTTCTATCCTAATTTCTTGAATTAAAGAGTATAAACCCCGATTTTTTTTTATACAAATTAACTTCATTTACATTTATACATGAGAATTATAAGAATTTTACTCCATTCCTAAAATTGTGAGATAAGTTTTCTTATCGTTGTCAGACACACTGTAATTCTGCAAAATGCAAAAAATCACAAAAAGGAATATAATTTCTCTAAAAACCAATAAAATTTAAAACATTTTTTTATAGCTACCAGTAGTAATTTTAAAATAAAGAATAATAACAATATAAATGTTGAAAATGACAAATATTTTTTATTATAATTTCCATAGCATCTAGCTGATAAATGCCCTATGATATCACTTTCAAACATGCAGAAGCATTTAGAAATTTAATTTTTTTCATCATTGAGGTAATCTGTCCAGATTACAAGAAACAGAAAGAAGACAAATTTTGAGAAAAATATATAAAAATTGCACTAGTGGCAAAGTGGGTCATCTGACCCGCTATGTTGTCAAAAAAATGTTTATAAAAAACTATACATGCTAAAATTTCCTGGCTTTGCCAGTTGCTAGTTGAAATATTGCCGTGTGGTTACCTGGAATCTCATTATTTTTTATAGAGTGATGCGTGAGCTGCATCGATTTTAATTTGCATTAGGGTTGGATGTGACCCTTCTTGTCCCCAGAGGGTTAAATGAGTTTATAATGTTACAAACTGCAGTTTTAGTTAATTGTAGTTCATGAGCAATATCCATTTGCTTTTCTTTAGATTACCATATATCTATGATTACATTTGAGATATCATCTGAAACCTTTTCTTGGAGCCATTGTTACTTTTACCCAATAATTAATTCAATTGCTATGACCATAACATTGCCACATCATGATATTTCCATGACATTTAAAAATTATGAAACTCAAAGGACTTACTGTAGATATAATAAAATGTGTACCAATCATTAGCTGAAGATAACTGTTGGTCATTGTTTTCCACAGCAGGTGTCAACCAAAGCTGCAACCCCTATGCTTATTTATTGTGAATCTCCTGTTATCTGGGGCACTCCAATGATGCCCAGGGGTGAGGTCCTGCACCTAGAAATTTTGCCCTATCTTCTCGTTGCAAAGTAGAAAGGGTACTTTTATGTGCAAAGGACATCATACACCACATGGGACTTTAGTTTTACTTCTCATTTGTAAGAAGGTACACTCGGGGCCTCTCCCCCACCCAAACGCCAACCAACATCTGTCCAGTATTGAACATAGAACTACTAATGCAGTTACCAAGCATGCTAACCACTATGCCACTGAGGTGGGTACAGACCCAGCTCAAAATGTACATGATGATTTATCATCTGATAGTTATGTGGTTTGAAATAATACCTGGGAAAGGGATGTAATGTAACAATGGATAGTTATGTTACAAATTTGATATTATTGGACTAACTGAAACAACAAAATCAACCATTTTAGGAACTGTCAAAGAAGAGAAGTGCCTGATGATGAAGCTATTATGAAAATCAAGCCATTGCTTTCATTTGAAATTTATACTTCTTCATCTGGTTGCCCTCTAACTATTTACAAGAGCAAGAAGTCAAAAATTGTTCATTTGTGGAGTTCAATACAAAAAAGTCACTGTAGATGAAAATCACAAAAGAAGTTAGCTGAAACAGTATAAAAATATAATTGAAGCAAAGTTGGGGCTGATGTTTTGGACAAGATGAAAAGATACAATACTAGTAAAAATGGAACTAGATGCTGGTTTGTGGCAGTATAGTATAATACTTTAGATTCTGCATGCATCACTGCTTATATTGTATATGGTGATGTCACAAAATCAAAAATATCTAGACATTGGCCTACGTTTTGTCAATTTGCATGTAATAATAAGTCAAAGATTTATTGTGGGTGTCAAACTGGAGACAAACCTACAGTTGTCAAATGTAATGATTACTTGTAAAACATGGCTAATTAACACAAATTTAAAGTAAATTCTTCAAGTAAAATAGATTCATTTGAATTTCTCATATGTTGTAAAGTAGCCAATATGTAGGTCAAATGATATAAGGTATATGCAGGTCAAAAGTGACCCATTAGTATTTCTAGGTAAGTCAAAACCTCAGTACAGTTGAATAATTGATAAATTTCTGTTTGGGGACTAGCTAAAATTTCTAAATATCTGGAAATTCATTTTACCAACTAATAAAAAAATGATACTAATTTAAAAAAAACCCACTAGTGCCCTACAAATCTATGTGTTTTGGGCTATGTCTTTACTGACTCCTTTTGATTTAAAATTTCAGACATAAGGTAGTGGCATGCGCATCCACCAAATTTTACATTGGTCTTTTTAAGCATCAACACTGCGGCTATTTTTTACAGACAGTTTAGCAGACAAACATTGCTTAAAAGATTTTGATGACGTAAATTTTATGTTTTAAGTTTTATGTTTACATCATTTGCCCAAACTCTCTATTACTAAATCCTTAAAAACTACCAAAATTATTAAATTAATAAATAGCCTTAATTAGTATTATTTAATCATCACATACCCTTCTGCAGTTCAAAACTGGGGTGGGTCTGTGAGTTCCAATCCTCCACCCCAGCCTATCCCCAACCAGACCTGCACACACCCCTATGTCCTGTCGTACCACCTGCTCCCACGTGCACTTTGGTCTTCCCCTCCCCCTGGTGCTCCCCACCACCTGCGGTCCCAAGATGGACCTAACTAGTGTCTCCTCCCCTTCTCATCACATGCCCATACCACCTCAACCTGCTTTCTCTCATCTTCTCAGCGATGTCTCCCACCCCTAGACTCCCTCTAACATGGTCGTTTCGGATCCTGTCCACTCGTGACACCCCACTCATGAAGTGCAGCATCCACATCTCAGCCACCTGCATTCTCCTTTCATGGTCCTTCCTCATGGCCCAACACTCTGAGCCATACAGCATAGCTGGTCGCACCACAGTTCTGTAGACCTTGCCCTTCAGCTTATTAGGCACCCGGTGGTCACATAGGACTCCACTTTAGCCAACCTGCTTTGATCCTATTGGACACATCTGAGTATTTCTCCATTTTCCTGGAACACTGATCCTAAGTATCTAAATTCCTGTGCTGCTGGTATCACCTCACCTCCTGCACGAACCTCACCCATCTGGTCCCTGACCACTCCAGTTGAAAACTAGATATTCCGTCTTTCTCATATTCACGTTCAGGCCCCCCCTTTTCCATAGCCACCTGGTTGTCTTGTAGGCTCTTTTGTGCCTCCTCTTTGGACTCTGCAAGCTTTCCCACATCATCAGCAAAATCCAAGCACTGAGGGGCCCATTCTCCTACTCCTGTCTTTTGCTCATCCATGACTAGAGTAAATAAGTATGGGTTAAGAACTGACCCTTGATGCACACCCACCTGCACCTTGATGCTTCTTGTGTTACCCCAAGCTGTCCTCACCCTAGCAGTAGAGCCATCATACATATCTTGCACTATTCTAATGTGTCCTTCATCTATCAGTTTTCTTATTAGCACGTCCCACACTACCTGTCTAGGGACACTATCATAAGCCTTCTCCAAGTCAATGAATACTGCATGGAGATCCTTCTTTGCTGCCCTGTACTTCTCTATCATCTACCTGAGGATAAATATTGGCTTCATTGTAGACCTACCAGGCATAAACCCAAACTGATTTCCCTGGACAGTAGTGCATTTACTGAGGTGCCCCTCAATGACTCTTCCCTGCAGCTTCATAGAGTGGCTCATTAGTTTGGTGCCTCTATAGTTTCCACAATCCTGGGCATCACCTTTGCCCTTGACCAGTGGAACTATCCAGCTTTCCCTCCATGCTGATGGCATTCTGTCCCCATTTGCTAACTTATTGAAGAGCCTCGTTAGCCATGCTATTCCTGTGGTCCCCAGGGTGTGCCAAACATCCATGGGAATCTTATCAGGGCCTACTGCTTTGCATCCTTTCATCTTTTGGAGGGCACAGACTATTTCTTCCTCTGTCACCCTGTCCACTGCTTCTGAGGTGCCTGGCAGGCTCTCAATGTTCCTTTCCTGGTTGGAGTGCCGGTCTGTGCAAGCATTGGCTGCCAGACGGACCCCGACCCCGTTTCCATGGCTACTTCCGGCTCCACCACCGCCTCTGGCCCTTGCATGGGCCCCCCAATAATGGCGGTGCCAGTTTCTTTGGAGGCCCCAGATGCTGCTCATGAAAGAGAGGCATCTCCTGTGAAGGCCTCCCTCCCTGTCTCAGTCCAGCCAGCCCCCTCCACGGAGAGGGTGGTGGGTGAGACAGGTGGAAAGAAAGTAGGGACACCTACCACTTCCACAGTGGGGCGGGTGTCCTTGGTTCGTCCACCCAAACTCTCTAGCCAACGGCAGAGAGCAAGGGGTGGTTTCATGCCCCAACTGGGGAAAGATGGGGATTCCTCCTTCGAGATGGAGGAGGATGAACCAGTTGAAGGCATCCCTCCCTTTTCTGCAGTGGGACGGAGAAAAGGGAGGAATAAAAATAAGCCACCAAAGAACACTTGATGGTAAATTTCCTACAATGGAACTGTCGAGGATTTTCCCACAAGAGGGACGAGATCAAACTTCTGATCTCTCGGCACAACCCTGTCTGCATCTCCCTCCAGGAGATTCTGTGTCAGAGTGATACCCCCATTTCACTACGGGGGTACACAACATTTGCAGACACCCGGCAGCAAGGAAGCCACCCTGTGGGAGGGGTGGCTATCCTTATCCGGAATGGGTGCATGCATGTGCCGGTTGCTTTGCAGACGCCTCTTCAAGCAGTGGCGGTCTCATTGCAACTGGATGTGCCTACCACTCTATGTTCCCTCTACATGCCTCCTGGGATCGATATCCCAGGGGCAGACCTCGACTCCCTCAGTGCCCAGCTTCCAAGACCCTTCTTGATTATGGGTGACTTCAATGCCCATAATCCACAATGGGGCTCGGACAGTCACAACCCCCGAGGGCGACTTGTGGAACAATGGGTGTCACACAATGGCCTCATTGTTCTCAACACAGGTGCCCCCACGCATGTGATGACTGCCACCGGTGGTCTTTCGTGTATAGACCTTTCCATCTGCTCTCCCGGGTTGGCACCAGGTTTGCAGTGGGAGGTTCTGTCAGACCCTTGTGGAAGTGACCACTTCCCTATCAAGATTAGCAGTGGAGATGGGGCATTGCCCCAACACCCACCACGGTGGTGTCTGCGTCGGGCGGACTGGGAGGAGTTCGCCCACCATATACATTTCCGCCCACTGTGTGATTTTGATGGGGTCAACGATCTAGTGAGTCACTTCACAGAGGTGGTGGTCGGGGCGGCATTGGCATCCATCCCCAAGAGCTCGTGTAACCCACAACGAGCACGGGTGCCATGGTGGACGGAGGATTGTCGGATTGCGATTCGGGCTCGCCGGCGAGCCCTTCGCAGCTTTCAATCTCGTCCCACCGAGGCCAATCGTATTGACTATCTCCGAGCCCGGGCAAATGCACGACGGGTGATCAAGGAGGCCAAACGCTCCTCATGGAGTCAGTACGTCTCCTCACTTACCCGTCACACGCCCTCCAGGAAAGTCTGGGAAACGCTGAGAAAGATCCAAGGCAGATATTTACCATCATGTGGCTCAGGTCTCCTTGTACAAGGAAGACATTGCCTTCTGCCGTGTGAGGTGGCTGAGGAACTGGGAAGGACGTTTGCAGCCGTCTCCAGTTCCCGGCACTACACGACAACATTCCTGCAAACGAAGCAGGCTGCAGAACGCCATCCACTGAACTTCACTGGTGGTGTCGCCGAGGGGTATAACAATCCATTTGCCCCTTGGGAGCTACGAGCAGCTCTAGCAAGAGCCAGGGACACTGCCCCTGGACCAGATAGCATACACTATCAAATGCTACGACACCTACCAGAGGAAGGCGTTATATACCTCCTTGAGGTATTCAACATGATATGGCAGCAGCATGAAGTCCCTGCAGGCTGGCGAGAGGCTACTATAATCCCACTCCCAAAACCTGGGAAGGATAGTAGCCTTGCAATAAATTACAGACCCATTTCATTGACGAGCTGTCTTTGCAAAACAATGGAACGAATGGTAAATTGGCGCCTGGTGTGGTATCTCGAGCGGCACCACCTTCTTGCCGATGCCCAATGTGGTTTTCGTGCTGGCAGGTCTTCGGTGGATCATCTGATCTCACTGGAGACTGCAGTACG
>JAAFCE010005724.1:5531034-5552874 GCA_013389805.1 Trigoniulus corallinus
GGTGTGCGTTGGATGGACTGTCTTGCCGGCCTGGGTGTGACTCTACCTAGGGTGCAGCCTGTACTGCCGGCCTCTGTGCCACCCTGGACAGTGCCAGAGCCAAGTTTAAATTTAATGCTTGCAGCCTTATCCAAAACCAGTACCGATAGGTCATTGTACCAACAAGAGTTCGGACGCCTCTCTTGGACCTATCGAGGCCATGTTTTTATTTACACGGATGGGTCGAAGGATGGTTCCTATGTGGGTTGGTCAGTCTTTACAACTGGTCATCTCATAGGGGGCCGCCTTCCAGGCGTTGCCAGTGTCTTAACTGCAGAGCTCACAGCTCTGCACAGGGCACTGGAACTCATCCAAGTATTGCATAACAGACACTTTGTTGTTGCGACTGACTCCCTATGCTCCCTTCAGCTGTTGCACACCCTGTATGGCAGACTTGCCATTGTCCAGGGTGTGCACAGATTGCTGCTTGTGATTCGTAAGCAGGGCAAGACAGTGTTGTTTATGTGGGTCCCGGGGCATGTTGGCATCGTGGGCAACGAGATGGCAGATGCCCATGCCCGTCAGGTGGCCCACATGCCAGAAATACCTGACACTGCTGTCCCCTCCTCCGACGCCCTCCCGATGGTGCGGCGGGCCGTCCACGACCAAGGGCGGGCCCAGTGGTTTGCGTAGACCACGAACACACTCCGCACACTGAAGGACACTCCAGTGCACTGGGTGTCCTCGTGCCGCCAATCGCGGAGGGAGGAGGTTGTGCTTGCTCGGCTGCGAATTGGTCACACCTTCCTCACGCACTCTTACATTCTACGTGGTGAGGATCAGCCATGGTGTGACTTCTGTTGGGAGCCTCTCACAGTGGCGCACATCTTTAGTCACTGTGAGAGATACGGAGAACTTCGATGGCGACTGGGAGTCAGCGCAGAGCTCTCCACATCACTTGGAGATAACCCTCAGGCAGTGGAGAGCTCGCTAGTATTTGTGAAAGAGGCTGGCCTCTTTCACAAAATTTGAATTTTATGAAATTTGTTTTAGACACCTTTTGTAATTATTTTTGAATTATATGGCTTTTGCCTTTTTGTTTCTGTATTCGTTTTGGCTTTTGCCACATTTATTGTAATGTCTGTTTTGGCTTTTGCCACAATTATTATTCTGTCTGTTTTGGCTTTTGCCTTTTTATTTCTGTGTTTGTCTTGGCTTTTGCCACATTTATTCTTCTCTCTGTTTTGGCTTTTGCCACTTTTATTGTTATGTATGTTTTGGCTTTTGCCTTTATTTATATGTCTGTTATGGCTTTTGCCTGTATTTCTTTTTTGAGTAATTATTAGGCTATTGCGTTTTTATTGTTATTACTTTTATTGGCCTTTTGCCCTTTTTATTGCCATCATGGTGGGATGGCCTTTTACACCCCCACCATGGTGATGTGTCTTTCTGGGCCCTAATGACCTTTGTAGTTGATGGGTCCTAAAGCAACAACAAACAACAACAAATATAGTTCTTCCACATTTTCTTGAGAAACATTTTTCCATAATTTTAAATGACAGGCAGGTTTCAGTCTCTGCCATTTGATTTTCTCTTTACTTAACAAATGAGTTTTGCTATTTTGACTGATATCGTCAGAATTTGAACATGCCTTTGTATCAGTACTATCACCTTCACAAGGTGTACTTCCAATTTCAATTGTATTATTTATAAAATCCTGCTCATCATCGTTAGCATCAATATATTGTTCATTTTCAATATCAGATAAATTTCTCATCTGGAAAATTGTGAGTTGAAAACAGCAGAGGAAAAATTTTTACATGGAAACTTTTAAAGTTTGTTTATATAGCTTGCATTCCTAAACAAAGAATATTGTTAGTGTACCTTTTCACCTGAATTGTCCATTATTAAGGTCATGACATTTTTCTATATTTATATCTGAAATGTGTCAACAACTTACTAAATTAGATTGAGTTCTAAGTATAAACATTCATCAAATTGATTAATTTTTTAGATGGTTGCAGCAGAAAAATTAACTACAACAGCTTTCAAACTAGTATCCTGCAATGGTGTGAATGTTGTGAATTAATAAGTAAATTTACCACTAGATGGCTCACTGAAACTTTATATATGGATAAATATGTCCAAAAAATTGAAATTTTTCATTAATACACAGTATAATGACCTAGGAGATATGGTGGCAGATTAAAAACTTTGTGTGCCAAAATCTGGACAAGGCATCCAAAAGGGTTAGGAATTTGACCAGGTTCATCAAAAATATCTAGAAGGCTATTTTCTGTGTTCTGGTTCTCATTGACAGAGCTGAGGATTTCTCTTTAAAAATGGTGTGTACCATATTTTCCTGCTGAACCACTATTGAAGGGATTTGGACTATTATCTTCCTTTATAATGTTTTGTACAGTGTTCAGTAGATCATATTTCATTGGTAAGCCACATCTGAGCACCACTGCACAAGTCTTTTTTCTTCCTCTGCTGTTAAAACTGAATGAGGTGCCATCTTCCTAGATCCTTCAGGAACTCTTCATGCAGTTGATCTTGGAACACCATATTGATGACTTGCTTCATGATTTATCCAAAGCATCTTCTGTGTACTGGTGAATAGGTCTCTTTTGCTTTCAACTAACTCATTGTTAAAGTCAGTTAGATGGAGGAAATTATACCGTAAATGATTATCAACCCATGTTACATTAAATTTGAGTAAATGAAACGACAGAATTAAGCATATGGCATATGGTAGTTTAAAGTCTAATGGAAAATTCATTTGCTTTCATTATGGTATAGAAATATGATGGCTGAGAATAGGTATCACTCACCAAGTAGTCAACCTCCATAATTTTTAATTGGCTGACTACTGGGCAAAATCAAGAATTATTCTCTAAGCTCTTTATGCCATGGCCTCACTCAAAAATAATGTTTGCCAAATTTCTGGTAATCAGCCTGTGATGGCAGACTATTGGATTTATAGTGGAAACGTGATTCAAGATGCAACCCCACTCAAATTTCACATTAATGCTCACACCCTTGGATTTTAACAATTTCCTTTTGAAATACACCTATTTAACCAGTTAACTGTTTCGTTCTTGTTAGAAAATGCATCCCCTATGTGCATCATACAAATTGAGTGGTGACGAATATATTTGTCATACCCAGAGTATGTTTGATATGATATCAGGTTTCAATGAAATGACTTTAATATTTTTGATTTTGTTATTTATTTCATGCACATTTATTCATTTGCTTATATTGACATAAATAGGAACCAAAAACATCAAAATTCAATTATCCAGGGTAAGTTGCATGGGAAATATCATGGCAGGTTAGTAGCCCATGACCATAATTGGCTACATGAACCATAAAACGCCTTGCCTCTTGAATACAGGCAAATGGGGAACAAAAGGATCCTCATCCCATTTTTATTACCAGGCATGCCACTTACTGCATAGTCTAGCCTTACACAATATTTGAAACCATTATTGCTCCAGTGATGACTAATAACACACAAGGATACATTTTCAAAGACTAATATATACCATATGCTTTTTTCTATAATAATTAGTTATAAACTTTTATTAGTTCCTTTTTATTTTGATGTGGCCTCAAAATATTCCAAACTTCATGCAGTTTATGAATATATTTTATTTTTAACTAAACTTGCAAAATTCACTGTCAATGGTCACTGCCAAAGATGCATGACGAATATACACATCATAACACAAAAGTTTACCATTTTTCCATGACGAGTATCATCATCATAAACATTTAACCCTAGAGTAGTCGCATGGGGTCCAAAGGACCCCAATGCTTTGTTTCCTCTGCCAAACAAACATGTTCATGTTTGCATTCGTCTTGCCCCTCCTACTACCTTCCTGTCTCTACGAGACCTTACTCAAGCAGTAACTTGATTGGCCTTGAGTGGTTTGATTTGCTGGAAAATAAGCTCTTGGGGTCCAGTGGACCCCATGTGACCAGGTACAGTTGCCTAAATATTTTTTTGATTGTGACGTTTTTTTATAAATCTTACTTTTTCTAAATATATATTTTGATATACTGTTGCTCACAAGTGAAAGTATAGCTATGGCTGAAGTATGGCATCTCAAAGACTTGGAGGATCAGGAAAAAACAAACCTTTGTGAAAACGATAGTGATGAAATTTTGGGTGGTGACAGTGACAGTGAAGAACAGGACCAGATTGAAGAAAGAATAGAGGATTCTAATTCTGAGGAAAGTGCATTTTCAAGTGATGATGATATTCCATTGTCACAAAGGTTTTATCTCCAGGGGCGAAATAACTACAAGTGGAATTTGAATGAACCTATGCAATCAGTCAGGACACGGAGACACAACATTGTTGTACATCTACCTGGAACAACACAGTCATTCACTGATAAAAGAACTCCAACTGATACGTTTTTATGCCTTTTTTACAGAAATAATGTTAGATGATATTGTGAAATGTTCAAATCTCGAAATTGCTAGGGTTAGGGAGAATTTTGAACGAGATAGAGATGCAAGTGATACTAACATAGTGGAAATAAAGGCTGCAATAGGACTGCTGTTCATGGCAGGAGTTCTTAAATCCTCACATTGCAGTACTGATGAACTGTGGGGTAAACATGGTCCTGATATATTTAGATGTGCAATGTCTCAATGGCAATTTCTGTTCCTCATGAGATGTATCAGATTTGACAACAAAATTGACCGTGTGGAGCGTAGAAAGTTTGATAAGCTGGCACCTATCCCTCATATATTTGAACTGTTCAATGAAAACTGCCAAAGAGTATATACAGTCTCAGAATATACTACAATTGATGAGCAGCTTTGGGCTTTTAGAGGTCGCTGTGGATTTAGGCAGTACATGAAATCCAAACCCACCAGGTATGGAATAAAAGTAAATACACTTGCTGACTCAAGATCCTTCTATGTAAAAAATATGGAAATTTATTGTGGACAACAACCAGAAGGATCATTTCACTTATCTAACAGCCCTTCAGATGTTGTAAAACGACTTGTTGAGCCTATAAAAAGAACTGGGCATAACGTAACATTTGACAACTGGATTGCAGGAATCCCCTTAGTTGAGTATCTTCTGAAAGAGTGTAAACTAACATCTGTGGGGACATTGAGGAAAAACAAAACTGAAATTCCTCCATCATTGGTACAAACCAAAAATAGAGATGAGTTTTCAAGTCACTTTGTTTTCAGCAAAAGTAGGGTGACTTTAGTGTCATATATTCCGAAAAAAGGGAAGCTTGTCCTTTTAGTATCCACAATGCATAATAACAAAGAAATAAATGCTAAAACAGGAGAGAAGAAAAAACCAGAAATAATTTGTTTTTATAATCAAACAAAAGGAGGAGTTGATATGGTTGACCAGATGTCATCAAATTATTCTGTAGCAAGGAAAACAAACAGGTGGCCTCTAACAGTTTTCTTTCATCTGCTAAATATAGCTGGGATTAATGCCCAAGTAGTATACTTTTCAAACACTCAAGATAAAATATTGAGAAGGCACTTCCTGGGACAACTTAGTGAAGCCCTTTCTATACTACATATCAAGATGTGTCTTACAAGCAGCAATTTGTCAAGACAGTTAACATCCAGAATTAATCTGTACCTTGGAAATGTTCAAGATGAACAACAAGATGTTCAGGAATCTGTGCCTGAAGACCAACCACCAAAAAAGAAACAGATGTGCATTATGCCCCAGAAAAATGGACAGAAAGACAAAAACATGTTGCTCTAATTTCCAAAAGTTTGTCTGTGGAAATCATGGAAATTATTACTGTAAAGAGTGTGCTAAAATGTGATTTTTTTACAGTTTATATTCTAAATAATATAAAAACGCCCATCTTTCTTTATAACTTTAATTTTTTTCTTTCGATTTTCTACTTTTTTCAAGTTACTGCAATTTCTGAATCATTTTTAATGCTCTGCAAAATAAAACATAATTCTAATAAAACGTATTGTTAAATAGAGAGATGATTATTAATTTACTCCTACTTAGTGCCCCAAACAAGAATACACTTGATTAAACTTTTAATAATAGTTTTGATATACTAAAAAAAAATAATTAAAATGGGGTCCAACAGACCCCATGCGACCAATTTTGCAGTTCAAAATGGTGCGACTAGTCTAGGGTTAACTGGTTAAAAGCCAAAAACTATTGATTAACAACATTATATCATAAAATATGCCAAAATTGACCTGAGATGCTGCAGGAGAAATACATTCACAGTGGATGTAGACAACTTCAAGAAGTGAAGAATGGCTGGCAACTGGCATAATTTAACCCTCATTCTTCCCTGCAGTTCAGTATACATTAGTGATCTTTTGGGCATATTTCTGAATGTTCCAAACATAACTTGATCTTCTGTAACGTAGTACCCAAAATTTCAATCCGTTCTTTGCAGGTTTACTTTTCATGTATTGTCTGAAAGGGCATTTTCCATAAAATCCAATTAGTTGTTCATCTACAGTGGCAAGTTCACCACAATTGAACAACAGTGATAAATTCTCAACCCATTTATCGCAAGAATCTCTAATAGTGGCAAATTTATCTCTTTCTGTTATACTTCTATCACCACCAACTGCCTATGGATATTTTTGTTATTTTTATTTATTATTCTTTGCTCTTTTTATTTTTATTTTCACTTGTATATCCCTACATTATTACAATTAATTATTTAAGAATTTCTTATTAATTATTATAAATCAGTTATTATTAATAATTATTATTAATTTAGTATTGGCTAGTGGTGGGCATAATATGCTAGTGCACTGTTATGTATTTCTGGGCTTTATTGGGTTCTGGTGATGTATGGCTAGGTGAGTGTGAGGCCCCCACTCACCTTGCAATGATAAAGCCTTTAATGAGTGTCTCCTGTGGGGTAGGACAGCACACTCTCACTGGTAGCCCTGCTACTATTGCTGTGGGTTTGGGGCATCTGAATGGGGTGCCCCCAGTCAGAGTTGTCACACAACATAACGGAGTTAACCTCAGATTGGGGACTTGGAATGTGGGGACACTTACAGGGAAAATAGGGGAATTAGTGGACACCCTTTGGCACAGGTGCATTAACATTGCATTTCTGCAGGAGACCAAATGGAGGGGAACTAGATCATGGATGCTGGGGGGAAGGATACAAACTTATTTATACAGGCAGTGAAGAAGGGTGAAATGGGGTGGGCATGGTATTGAGTATGGATTTGCAGCAGGGGATCACCTCAGTCACAAGAGTTAGCAGTAGGATAATGTTAGTCACAGTAGTTTGCCAGGGTATAGGGCTGCATCTCATAAGTGCCTATGCCTCCAAAGTAGGCCTGGGTGACACAGCTAAAGCAGATTTTTGGAGTGACGTTGATGAAGTAGTACAGTCAGTAAACAGCAGAATTAGACAGGGCAAGGGAAATGAGCACTTAATTATTGGGGGTGGCTTTAATGCCCATGTGGGTATGGATGGTTCAGGTTATGAGGAGGTATATGGAGGGTGGGGGTATGGCATGATCAACCTGAAGGGGCAGAACGTCCTTGAGACAGCAAGAGCACATGGCCTTGCATTAGCCAATACATGTTCCGAGAAGAGGGAAAAGCACTTAATCATTTTCCAGTCACCACAAGGGAGGTCCCAGATAGACTTTTTCATGGTTAGGAAGCAGCACAAGGCAGAGATTCGTTACTGCTGGGTACTACCCAGTGAGTATTTTCAGAAGGACAGTGGCCATACACTGCTTATGATGGAATTACAAATGGAGGGGACAGTTAGGCAACATACCTGGAAGGGATAATCAGTTGTTAGGTGGTGGAAGTTGCCCACCAAGGCAGTGGAATTCCAGCAGGAGGTTCTCAGCAAGGTTGACTGGGACTGGGATGGGTCAGCCAATGCCATGTGGGACAGGGTTGCTAGGAAGATTAGGCAGTGTGGAAAGGCACTGTTAGGTAGGGGCAGAATAGGAGGAAGTTATCAGGGTAGGCAGACATGGTGGTGAAATGAGGAGGTGGAAGCTGCCATCAAACTAAAGGTGGATGGAAATAGGGGATCTGGGTTCAAAGATGAACTATGTTCCGGGAAAGAAAAAATCCAGGAGGACCACTGCCCTGGCCAAGTACCAGAAGTATGAGGCCATATATGAAAAGTTGGGGACAAGGGAAGGGGAGAATGCAGTTTTTAGACTGGCTAAGACCAGGGATAGAATGAGTAAGGATGTTACCAGGGCTATAACAGTCAAGGATACAAATGGTAGGGTCCTGTTCTAGCCAGCAGAGGTCAAAAGGTGGGAGGAATACTATTGTTACATCTCACCTTTTTGTACAGCCCCTTTACTGATGTTTCACTGCTTTATAACTTGGGCTTTACTGTATGGTTTACTTTCATTCTCGGCGTTGCCATAGCAACACACGAGAATGAAGAGATACAACAGACATTCCTTTATATGGAAATTGTTCTACCATTTAAAAATTCAAATTTTAAATGTTGTGCATGCATCAAAATCAATGTGTGTATTTTTAACAGCCAACTTAAAAGTTTAAAAACGAGAACAAAAAAATAGTCAATCAGATTCAACAGACAGAAACAGACGTGTTTCCCTTTTCAGCAGTTTTTCATTTTTACATCATTGTGACCAACAATATATATATATGTTATTTAATCGCTTATCCTTCATTAAATAGTTTTGTTAACCTTTCATCATTTCTCAGTTCCGTGAATTCCACGTTTATTACGAATATTCAAAATATTTATAAAAAAACAGTAATCCAGTTAAAGGATATCAAAAAATCTGCGGGATTATTAAAGTGTTGTGACCAGAACACAGCATCTAGAAATATAAAGCCTTCTGACACCTACAATATTAATTCATCTTTATAAATCGAGAAATCAACACCATCAATAATCACACTCGTACCCACTACACTACCATGGCCTCTTAAATGCAGCCACCTGTGCTTCAGCCTCCCCCGTGAACAAGATACATATCGATTCTGTGAATGATCTCGTGTAGCCACAAATATCCCGTTTCTATGAATCTCACAGTACCGAATCTCGCTATTATTATTAAAAATATTATTATTATTCCAATCCATTCCATCACATCAAAGCAATTCAAATCCTATGGGGTTGCCTACACCACTGTAATATGCATTAGCCAATAGTAGCGGACTGCATTTCATAGCCACGCACAGCATAATAGCCGTCTGTAGAGCAACTGATATAACAATTATGCCAAATAATAGTATAAATAACACTGAAGAACAAATTTTTACTTTGGAAAAATACATTTCTCACTTAGTGCTAGATTTATTGGATAAGTTGTGCTGATTATTTATCTTTTCTCCATTTTGCCCTAGGACGTCAGGTTCTCTGGTAATTCATAGGCAAAGAGGCAAAGTACTTAGGATCAACATTCCAAAGTAATGGGGAGATACTCTTATGTGACCCATAGAATCAATGGGAGATGGTTGAAGTGTAGACAGGCAGGCAAAGTCCTGTGTGATAGGATGGTCCCAATCAAGTTGAAAGGAAAGTTATACAGGGCAGTGGTTAGGCCAGTTATGCTATATGGATCAGACTGTTGGGCAGTGAGGAAGAGCCATGCCAAGGAATGCAAGTATCCAAGATGTGAATGGTGTGGTATACAAGTGGGGTGTCAAGCGTTGATAGAATATGGAATGAGTATATTTGAGATAGCCTGAAGAAAGAAGAAAGAAGGCACACTCATGGCTTTTCTCTCACCCGAAAGTAGCTGGCCCACAACGGTCCAGCATCGAACCTAGAACTACCGGTGCAGTTGCCGAGTTTTACAATATGATAAGTGCTCATTGTTAATCACAAAGTATGAAAAGTTTATGGGTTCTTAACCACCACTCCTGCCAATCCCCAACCAAGTCACCTTCCACCCCACACTCCTCCATGTCCCTTTCCACTACCTACTTCTACGTCCGTTTTGGTCTTCCCCTACCCATGGTACTCCCACCAACCCACAGTCACATAATGGACCTAATAAGTTCCTCCTACCCCCTGCCCATACTACCTCAGCTGATTCTCATCTTCTCTGCGATGTTTCCCACTTGCATTCTCCCTTCATGTTTATTCCTAGCTGCCCAACACTCTGAGCCACACTACCATTCTGTGAACTTTGCCTTTCAACTTTATTGGGACCTGGCGGTTGCACAGGGCTCCACTTGCCTGCCTCCGCTTCAGTCATCCTGCATTAATCTCCCCCATTGCTGTGAAAAACGGATCCTAAATAACGAAACACTTGCGCCACTGGTATCACCTCATCCCCACAGCAAATCTCACCTCCAATAGAAAGCTAGATAGGCCTACTCTGTCTTCATGTTCACCTTTAGGCCCCCTCTTTCCATTGCAGTTTTAATGTCTTGTAGGCCCTTTTGTGCATCTTCTTTGGATTCCTCAAGCCTTCCCACATCAGCAGCTCATCCATTACTAGAGTGAATACATACGGGCTAAGTGCTGACCCTTGATGCACACCAACCTGCATGTTTAAGCATTCAGTATTTCCCCATGCTGTCCTCATACTAGCGATGGAACCATCATACTGTACATATTCTGCACTATCCTAATATGGCCTTCATCAACCCCTTTCTGTCTTAAATCGCTCGATACTACCTGTCTAGGGACACTATCATATGCAAAGGTTCACTTGTTTTAAAGAATGGAAAATTCCCTGGTATTTTGGTTAACCCCCCTAATCGGTCCACCCCTCTGATGGGTCCACTTTTGTAAATCCCCAGGAGTGGACCGATTAGAGAAGTTTCACTGTATAAGGATATAGTAGTGTGTGTGTGGTGGCCGGGGACCTGGTGGAAGTGGACGGCTAGAATTCTCATACCCGACCGTATCGCAGGCGAAATAAGGGCATGGTGCTGAGGACGATGATCGCTGAAGGGAAATTAATCTATAAACGAAGAATCGTGCTAGAGTGGCATTAAGGTGAGTGCATAACGGGTGTCGCTATATGAACTCGGTCTTCACTGATCACTGGTTGTTGGCGCTGAGTTTGAAATGCCGTTGTGAATTCCCTTTTCTTGACATGAAATGTTTTGAATTTGGGACTGTAAACTGAGGCGTGTGTTTACATTTTCTTCTGTTTTGAGAAAATCATGAGAGAATGGTATTTTTATTTTGGCATGTTCTTTTTAAGTTTTAGACTTCCTGTTGCTCTTTAAGTTTTAAAGCTCCATTTTTAAATCGGTGATTTCATTAATTGTAAGATCTATTTCTCATTTCTTAGGATCAACAAGGTCGTATGATTTGTGGGTCACTGAATGTCAAACTGTTACGTACAGAGTAGTTATTCGTAATGAGTGTGGATCAAATTTTGGACGTCAGGTTCTTCAATCAAGTATTGCCCACTCAGTAAGTACAGTTTTTGACTTTGGTTTACTATGCAGCATTTCTGGGAATGTCACGCATTGTTTTCTTCAGCTGTGAAATATTTTGCAAATCGGTTGAAAATGCGAGCAATGCGAAACAGCTTACAAAGGGTTGCCATACGTCCCGGTTTTGAGGTTGTGTCCCAGTGTCCTGGTGTGACAGTTATTTGTCCCGGTCGATTTAAAATTTTCGAATGTTAAACAATTATTTTCTGATAATATGCATTCAGCACTGCGCACGTACATGCCTAGAGATTTGGTACAGATTCGTCCATGAAAGTACAACACATTTTGCCAGTGAAACTGACTGTTCGGGAATGGTCCACCATTGAACCCTGGGGTGGATCCAGACGAGGGGCAATGCAGCAATTCCTCCCCCCTCACTGCCTGAAAGGGGCGCAACTGATGAAGCATTTTTGCATTGCTTATCCCAATTTCTATACTGCCAGTCCAACAGTTGCAGTCCAATCTGTAGTTGGCTAAACCACTGAAGATAGGTCATTGTCAATGGGCCAGGAGAGGACCTTTTTGTAATTGCTAGCTAGATGTATACTCAGGGATTATGAATATTTAAAAATATTTGGGGTGCGCATTTTTTGAAGTTCTACCCCCACCCAGATCCGCCACTGATTGATCTTAACGATTTTTTTTTGGGTCCTCTAAAATATTTTATATTTCAATGCGTTAGTGAAAGGATTATGGAATTTTTTTAATAAAGCTATGAATGTTTATAATATGAATTCTTTGTTTTGTTAAAAAAATATTTTTAAGGTGGGATGTCCCGGTCGGTGGTCCGACAATTATGGCAACCCTACTTACAAAGTGGAAGTAGGCAATTAGACTACATACATGGTAATGCAGTATTTAGCAGAGATAAGCTGTTTCTTGAAGAATTACCGGACCCCTGATACAGTATCTCTAAGGTTTCATCAAATAATTCTTTGTAATCATATCTTTGCTTACTTGTCAGATAGTCCACCTTTTGAAAATTTTAGAGCAGCGAACAGATTTTTAATAGAACGTAGTTGATTATTGGGTACATTTTGGTTTTTTGTGTAATTTCCAGTCGACAAGTTCTCTGTTATTTAGAATTTATTGATTGATACAAAAGTTAGTTGATGGTTTCGTTTTGGAACTCGTATGAATAGGGATTTTGCAATTTCTCGTAACGTGGTCGTTTTGGGACGAAAGACGAGAAGTAAAAAGCCTTGTCGTCCTTCCCAGTCATCTTCAATACAATAAGGACGCGAAAATCATAAATAAAAGTGAGAAAGGAGGGCGATTATTTGTGATTTTCTTCTCCTTATTTTACTGAAGACGACTGTGAAGGATGAGAAGGCTTTCTCGTCTTTAGTCCCGAAATGCCCTCGTTACGAGAAATCACAAAATCCCTAATATGTTTTTTAGTAGCCAAAAACAATGGTGTACAACTTGTGTAATTTCTTTTTGGTGTGGACATTGGTTTCTAATGATGTCATCATGAATCCAATACTGATATCGCATAGAGCCCACTGTTCACTACTGAATTTACTTACACCCCACTAGCCATTTCTGAATTCACTAAGAACCGATTGTCCACTACTGGATTCACTTGGACCTCACCACTTATGGATGCACGTGGTCCTCGCTTTCCACTACTGCAGTGGTTGGCAAGCTGTGGCTAAAGCTTTGGCCCTTTGAATGGTGGCTCTTTCACAAATGACTGTGTTGATGCACAGGCAAGCACAGCATTGTGTTACTAACTAAATAGTTGAAGTTTCAGAGATTTGGCTCGCAAAAGAAATTTCAATCATTGAGTTGTTGATATTTGGCTCTTTTGACTAATGAGTTTGTCGACCACTGCACTACTGGATTCACGTGGACCTCGCTCTCCACTCCTGAATTCATTTGGACTCCACGCTACACTACTCGGGCCACTCACACACAGTCATTTGCAGCAGCCACAAGTTGATGTACATGACCACCCATGGCTGCCACAGGCAGCAGCAATGTGATCTCGTCCTTGTGAGTCACAAGTAGCTGGCCACAAGTAGCGAGACATGGTCACTGCCACAGCTTGTGGCTCAGTAGTGCTACTATAAATGCTGTGTCTGTGCCGGGCCTATTGAGTTTCAATTGGAAACACAGTCAGCAACGTGTGGTAGCCACTAGTGGCCTTAAAATTCGTTTGGAACCCACTCTCCACCGCTAAATTCATTTAGACCCCACTGTCCACTGCTGGATTCCATTGTACCCCACTTTTGGTTCACTTCGACCATGAGTGGCTAACCTTTTCAGTAGGCAGACCAAATTTAAGAAATAATATTCCCTGCCAGGCCATGCACCTAATTTTTGTTGTTGTTGAATTGTCCGAACGCCCTTGGCATCTGTCACATTGCCAATACATTTTAAGTGTTTTGAGTGAAGGATGCTGTGGATCAGTAGTTCTAATCCAGACCACAGAATATCTACTAGCTGAGACACTACATTTTATTCAGTAAAAAAATATTGATGGTACTCACAGATACAAAAATAAATAATATATATTCGCGATCACAAGTTGCCCCTTTTCGATGTGTGTTAGGTCCCAATATCCTAGTAGACTCTTGTCACCCAGAATGACCACAGGGGTAGGTCAGAGAAAAGACAAGGACTAGCCACCACAAGGCATGTGACACTTGTCACCTCAGGACCATACATCAGGTGTGGTCAAAGGATTATACAAAAAGAAAGGGGGTCTAAGGGTGAAAGAGAATGAAATGTAATGGTTTCACATGCATGAATGCTTTTTCTGTGAATTTTTGAAGAAGTTGTCCAAAAGGGTACCTGGAAAAGGGTAGCGATGTAAAGCATGACATGATGAAGAATAGATTGCAAAGATGACAAAGAAAAGATGGTGTATGGCAGTGGTCTTCAAGCTATGTCGACTCTCGGAACCCTTAGAACTATAAAATGTTTTGAGGGAATCCATCCCACCTTTAGAAAAGTATATCTTGCCACTACTAACGAATTTTCATTTTGACTTGTGGAACCCCCAGAGATGCATTGTGGAATCCTGGGGTTCCACAGAACACAGTTTGAAGGGCGCTGGTGTATGGCATGGGTGCATGAGTGGTGTTACCCCTACACCTTGCTGTGGCTCTGCAACATGGTGCAAGGTTTAGAGAAAGTAAATTTTTTTGTATTTTTGAACAAAATTTGTTTCTTCCTAATATATTTGATTTCATTTTCTCATTTTGTCCTTGTCTTATGTTAATAAAAGTTTTAGTCAAAAATCCATTTTTAATGGAAACACAACTTGTATCTGCCAACGTTCCCAAATGGGAACAGGTATAAATATGCACACGTAGTAATGGTAGGGCAATGAAATTTTGCACATGATCTTAGAATGCATTCAGTATCAACATATTAAAATATTATTCACTTAACTCAACTGGATCATATAGTGGCAGGTAAAAGGTTAAGGAAACATCTTTTCTTTAATTTTCAGCTAAAGATATAATGTTAAAATTACAAAATAATTGCAGGCTATGTCGTATCATCATACCCTTATTCCACCTGTGGGAGGGGAGGGTCTGCAGGTTCTATTTGGGTCAGCAGGGGCAACTCCATCTACTTCCCATCAGCTCCCCATCTACTTCCCACCAGCTCCCCATCTACTTCCCACCAGCTCCCCATCCATCCCACACACTACTATATCCTTATGGACAATTTGTTCCCAATTCTACTTTGGTGTCCCCCTGCCCTGGGTGCTTCTGACCACCTGCATTCCTGAAATGGGCATAACGAACTCCTCCTCCCCTCTTCCCATGACTTGTCTGTACCACCTCAACCTATTCTCCCTCATTTATTGATGATCACCACCACTCCCAGGCTACCTCTAATAAACTCATTCCTTAATCTGTCACCTCTGGACACCCCATTCATGTACCACAACATTCACATCTCAGCTACTGGCTTTCTGTTGGTGGCTCTTCTTCACTTTTAGGCTAACCACTGTCCTGTAGAACTTCCTTTTCAACTTGATTGTGGTCCTTCTATCAAATAGGACTCTGCTTGCCTGTCTCCATTGCAGCCACCCCATTGATTCTACAGTTAACATTAGCATCAATTTCCTCATTGCTTTGGGACGTTGAGTCCATGTACTTTATCTCTTGCACCTTTTTCACCACTTTCTGCTCAAGTGTACTTCACCATTACTTTTCTGTCCTTCCCAATTGAAACCTAAATAACCTGTCTTCTTCATGCATATCTTTAGCATTCCCTTTTCTATCACTCCTCTAATGTTGTTTAGTCCTTTCTCTCTATAAGTTTTCTGAGATCACCACTGATGAGCCCATTCTCCTACTCCAATCAGCAGTTCATCCATAGCAAGGATGAAAATGTATGGACTAAGGCTGAACCTTGGTGTGCCCTGACTTTCACTGGGAAGCCCCCAGTATTCCTCCAAAGTGTCCTTACCCTGGCTATTGATCCTTCATACATATCTTGGAGTATTCGAATTAACCCGTCTCCTTTTTCATAATACATCCCAAATTCCCATTGTTCCACATATGGAACAAAAATTTTATTTCTCTAGTAATTGTGGGTGTTTGAAAATACAATAGTGATAACACACTCCTGCCTCAGATGTTGATTGGACTTAGCAATGCAAGTGCCAAAAATTTGAAACAAATTTAAAAGGAAGAAATTTTATTTTTTGTGTCATTGACATTTTTTTCCACCAAAATTGCAAACATATACAGTGAAACCTGTATAAGCGGACCACTTGTGGGAACCCGTACAGGCGGTCCCCTTACACAGATGGTCCGCTTGTGGAGGTACATACTTACAATTCATGAATATGCACCAATATGCGTACATATACATATATGTATTTATAAATTTGTATATCAATTGTAGCTTTCAATTGGGAGGGCCAGGGAAATAATGGTGACATACACTCAAGAGGTGAACAGGTGAAAAAGGTGCAAGAGGTAAAGTACTTAGGATGAACGTTCCAAAGCAATGGGGAGATAGACTCGGATGTGACCCATAGAATCAATGAGGGGTGGCTGAAATGGAGACAGGCAAGTGGAGTCCTGTGTGACAGGAGGGTTCCAATCAAGTTAAAAGGGAAGTTCTACAGGACAGTGGTTAGGCCAGCTATGCTGTATGGATCAGAGTGCCGGGCAGTGAGGAAGAGCCGTGTAAGTAGAATGCAAGTAGCTGAGATGTGTATGCATAGAATTAGGAATGTGCATATTAGAGGTAGTCTGGGGGTGGTGGACATCACTGAAAAGATGAGGGATAATAGGCTGAGGTGGTATGGTCATGTCATGAGAAGAGGGGAAGAGGAGCTCGTCAGGTGCATCCCAGGAATGCAGGTGGTTTGTAGCACCCGGGGCAGGGGAAGACCAAAGCAGACGGAGCAGGTCATCCGAAAAGATATGGCATTGTGTGGGGTAGATGGAGGCTTGGTGGGAAATAGACAGGAGGGGGGGGGGGCTAGAACCTGCAGATCCGACCCTGCCACAGGCGGGACAAGGGTATTATGATGATGATGAAACATTTATATAAATCCATTGAACTTGCATTTTGCTGCACTCAAACTTTTTAGCAAGCTCCCTTTGACTCAAGTGTTGTTCATCACTCGCTTTCACTACATCAATTTTTTCTTCAATGTTAAGATCTTCATCTCTGCTGCTGAGCAAATGTATCAGAGCCAGTGCAGGGAAGAAATGGACACTGAAGCAGCTGTTCACTACAAAACGCCAATGACACATTGCACAGCATGCCCATAAGAGGCATAGTGACATTCTTGACTCACCCCTGCGAACAAACTTCTCAAAGCGGAAGCACAACTTCTGGCAAAATTCACTTTTTTTGGTCCTCTTATGCAGGGTGTGCTAAGGTTTGGGACCGAATTTGCAGTGGTCCTGGTTGCGTTAGACAGGTGGTCCACTTAGAGAGAAAATTTATAGGTTAAGTCTATGTTGCCCTATTTGGTGCTGGACCGGTCAGGTCTGCTAATACAGATATGTATATAAATATTCATATATACTATGTATATTATGTATATATATATGAAGGATATGAAGTCCAATATATGAAGGATATATATTTCAGTGTTTAAAGTGACCAGGTCCTATGTTTGGATCACAGAAGATGTATATCCTCGCAGAGACACTAAATTTTATTCAATCAAGAAAAATAGATGGTAATCGCATACAAAAATGGATGAGCTATCTGTTAACGATCACAAATTGCCCCTTCTTGGTATGTGTCGGGTCCCAGTATCGATGGTCGACTGTGTCAACTCTCTGGCCTACCCATGTGGTCTTTCTGGGTGACAAGGGCCAGTCATCAATAGGCATGCAACACTTGTCACCACAGGACCATATGTCAGTTGTAACCAAAGGGTTATACATTGACAAAAATTGGCGATAATTGAGAGAAGGAAATATAATGGTTTCCTTGAATTAGTCTCAAGAAGCAAATGAAACTATTGAAAGGGTTGAAACAAAAGGGCAAAGGGTTGAAACAAAGAAAAGATGGTGAAGAAAAGTGGGTGCATGAGGGGTGTTACCCCTACATCACCCCCTGCTAGTGATGAAGTCCCAACCACAACGAAAATCCGTCTTGGTAGCAGTCAAGAAATCTAACATGCCATTCAGACCTTGTTTGCTTTTGTCTCATTATTCGTTGGGTAGATTTTAATGTTGGAGCTGCTGGCTGAGGTTGTGATGCTAATGATGGGTCTGCTTGTGACCTGACAGGCATGGTAACTGTGTACTGTGGATTATCCTGTGGCAACTCTTGTGGATCTTCATCTGTCATTATGCAGGCAGGTTTTAGTTAATCAATAGAGACAGTTGTGTCTCTTCCCCAAATTTGTAGAACAAATGTTATGCTGGATTGACTAATTACCTGGAAGGGTCCTTCATATGGCTGCTGGAGTGGTTTCTTAACACTGTCACAATGGATGAAGACGTGGCTGGCTGTGGCAAGGTCTTTGGAGATGGAAGGTTTGCTTTCACCATGATGCTGCAAAGTGGCTGGCTGGAGGTCCTGGAAGCGTTGTTTGAGTTGCCTCACAAAGGTGTGAGCATTGATGGCATTCTCTGAAGGTTGAGTGCATGAAAGGAATTCACCAGGTAGATGCAGTGGTTGGCCATAGACCATCTCCACTGTGGTTGCACTGATGTCCTCCTTCCATGCTGCACATACGCCTAGGAGAACTGCAGTGAGACTAAGGCCAGCTGGTCTGATGGCAGCGAATTGCTGCCTTTAGCTGTTGGTGCAGGCATTCTACCATGCCATTTGTGGCAGGATGATAGGCAGTGGTGTGAAGGTGAGTTGTACCGATTAGACAATTCAGCTGTCTGAAAAGGTGTGACTCAAATTACCTGCCTTGGTCTGTGGTGACTCTCTGGGACACTCCAAAACAGGCAGTCCAGTTTTTGAAAAATGCACGAGTGAAAGTCTCTGTTTCTTCATTAGGCAGTGGCACTGATGTCCTTCAAAATCTGGCATGACAATGATATCCAGGTAAATGTGATCAAATCGCTGGGATGGCAGGGTGAATGAGCCAACTGGTGCAGACACGTGCCTTATCTTGGCTTGTTGACATGCACGGCAGGTCTGCACCCAGTGGCGGCAATCTGCCCTGATGGATGGCCAGATGAATCTCTGTGTCAGGGGCTTCGTGGTTGCTTTGGCCCCTGGGTGAGACAGCCTGTGAATGGAATTACATGCCTGTTTTTGGAATGGAGTGGTGAGAAAGGGCCGAGGCTGCGACGTTGAAAGATCACAGTAAATGGTGACATTAGAACCTGGAATGCAGACTTTTGCTAGCTGTAGCGATGAGCCATTGCTGAGCAAAAGCTGCTGGAGTTCTTTGTCAGTCTGCTGTTATGTTGCCAGGTCCTCATATGCTTCCAGGCCTTCCACTTCTTCCAAACAGGATAGGGCATCTGCCACAGTGTTGTCCTTGCCAGCCAGGTAGGGGATGTCAGTGGTGAAATGTGCGATGAAATCCAAATACCTGAACTGGTGTGGTGACACCTCATCATTTCTGTGGCAGAAGGCATAGGTGAGGGGCTTATGATCAGTGTACACTGCAAACTGCTTGGCTTCGACCAAATGGCAGAAGTTCTTTATTGCCAGGTAGATAGCCAGCAGTTTGCAATCAAAAGCCTCATATTTCTTCTCTGTTGGAGGCAGTTTCTTTGAGAAGAAACTGAGTGGCTGCCAATTGTCACCAATCCACTGTTGCATTGAGGCACCAATTTCAAAGTCTGAAGCATCACTGAAGATGGCCAAAGGTGCATCTAATTTGGGGTGGGCCAGGAGGGCCACCTGTGCGAGGCTTTCTGTACAGTTCTCAAATGCTGCAAGGGCTGGTGGAGTTCCCTTACTAGGGTGGAGTGGGGAAAGGAATGGATGGCACTGACTTTTTCAGGAAGAGGCTTTGTGCCATTGGCAGACACCAAGTAGCCAAGGAACTTGACTTCTAGCTGTCGAAACACACACTTGTTGGGATTGATAACAATCCCATGTGCTGCTAACCATTCAAAGAGAGTCCTGAGGTCCTGCATGTGTTCTTCTATTGATGACGATCCAATTAGCAGGTCATCAATGTATGTGTAACAGAACTCTAGGCCACGCAACACTTCATCCATGAAGCACTGAAAAGTCTGTGCCGCATTGCATAGCCCAAAAGTCATCACTGGAAATTTAAAAAGTGCAAATGGAGTTGTGTTTGCTGTTTTGAGGATATCCTCAGTTGCCACTGGTATCTGGTTGAAAGCACGCACAAGGTCAATGGTGGAGAAAATAGTTTTACTGTGTAGGGATTGTGCAAAATCTTGGTTGTGACACACTGGGTACACATCTGGTTCAGTAATGCCATTGAGACCACGGTAATCGCCACATGCTCTCCAGCCATTGTCCTTTTTGGGCATGAGGTGGAGAGCAGAAGCCCATGAGCTGTCAGATGGACATGCTAGTCCCAGGTGTACCATAGCATCAAACTCCCTTTTTGCTATGAGGAGTTTCTCAGGGGCAAGGTGCCGTTGTTTTTGAGATGTTGGAGGGCCTGGTTTAGTTATATGGTGCCTGGTATTATGCTGCACAGGTTGTGGCACTCCATCTGGGCGTGTGATGGCTGGGAACTCAGCCAACAGCTCATGAAAGGGAGAAGTACCACTGACGATTTTTATGCTTGGGTCCTGGCTTGCAACCAACTCCCCCTTCTGGGTGAGGTGAGTGGTTGAGTCGAGGAGCTGGCTGTTCTTTAGGTCAGGAAATAGCCCATAGTGGGAGAGAAACTCTGCTCCTACTATTGGTTTCAAGACATCTGCAATCACAAATATCCAACTGAAGTCGTGTTGAAGTCCTAGGTTCAGAGTTTGTGTCACTATGCCATATGTGGCAATGGGTGTGCCATTAGCTGCTGCCAGTTCATATGTTGACTGCCCCTGTGTCGATAAGAAATCGCGTTTTCGCGTTTTTGTGGATGGGCAGACATTGTTAGCCAGCATTAATGGCCACCCATGCCGTTTCCCGACTGCCAGTCACATGGATGGGTGCATTTAGTGGCTGCTTCCCTGAACCTCCAGTGGTACCAGCAAGTACCAGGTGGGCGTGGTTCCATGGACCTTTAGTTGGGGCGGGGCCAGGTGCAGGACACCCTGGGTGCCTGGCTTCTGCTTCTGTTGGACACCTCTGATAGTTCCCCTAGGACCATGAGCAGTTGTTTCACCTGGGCAAGCTCCATAGTGAGTTGCTGGAGTTGGGTTGCCAGGTTAAACTCTGGGCTGGTAGTTGGCTGCAATGTGGCATAACCTGCGTGGGAGCTAGGCGGCAGCAGTGCAAAGACTGCATCTACCAGCTCTGCTGCTGTGTTCAGGAGTTGGGAGCTTTGGGTTACCATCATGGGTTCCAGTTTTGCTGGTAACCCTCTCATCCACAGGGAACGGAGCAAGGACTCAGGAACACTGGCGCTGGCCAGGGCTTGAAGACGCCGCAGGTATTGAGAGGGCTTCTCGCCCCCCATCACCACTGACTCCAGTAACTGGTGCATTTTCTCATCCTGGGAGGAGCTCAGTCGTTTCACAAGCTCACCTTTGAGTCTGCCATAGGGGTCGTTGTTCACTGGAAGCATAATAATGTCCCTGACTTCATTGGCATACTTGATGGGAAGTGTGCCAATGACCAGGTTGTACTGCTTCAGTGATTCACTAATTCGGGTGTCCACAAATATGGCTTCCACCATCGTGAACCACATTTTGGGGTCTGAAGCATTAAACTCTGGCAGTCTTAGTATGGGAGACACAGTAATGTGGTTCACCTCTGCAATGGTCACTAGCACTAAAGATATATATAAGAAAAAAAAGCACTGGGAGTCATGATGTGGTGGTCAGCACAGCGATGGGACTAGCTGAAGCACAGGGGTGGGACAGGCTGAAGCACAGGGGTGGGGCAGG
>JAAFCE010005724.1:5552884-5565675 GCA_013389805.1 Trigoniulus corallinus
CAGGCTGAAGCACAGGGGTGGGGCAGGCTGAAGCACTCTGGTGGGACAGGCTGAAGCACTCTGGTGGGACAGGCTGAAGCACTTCCTAATGGGGGTTTCAACCAGAAGGGGGGCACATACAAACGTGTTTATTTTAAAAAAGAAAATAGGAACAAAAGTATCAAACGTGGGGGTCCTACACACAAGGGTGGGGGGGGGGGGGCACATATACAAAAGCCAAAAGCCCCAAATGCATCAATCAACCAACAAGAAAATGAAAGGAAAACGAAAATGTGTGCACTTGTTTGCAGCATGCTGCATTAATAATTTCAAAAACAAAAAAAAGTAATAGTAATAACTGGTGGTCTTTTCACCAATGGGATGGAATGGACCACAGGATGGCCTGGCAGAGGTGGGATGGCAAAAAAACCAAAACCCCTCAAATGCTGATTAAAAGTAAAAAAACCCGAGTTCACACAAAAAACCAACAATAAATAAAAATAAAAAAATATCAGTTTCTTACTATCGTAGGCTGCTTATCATATCACATCCGGGTCACCACTTTAGCGTTTAAAGCTGAGGATGCTGTGACCAGGTCATATGTTTGGATCACAGTTGATGTATATTCTCACAGGGACACTAAATTTTATTCAATCAAAAAAAATATTGATGGTAATCACATACAAAACTGGGTGAGCTATCCGTTAATGATCACAAGTTGCCCCTTCTCGATATGTGTTGGGTCCCAATATCGATGGTCGACTGTGTCTACTCTCTGGCCTACCCATGTGGTCTTTCTGGGTGACAAGGGCCAGCCACCAATAGGCATGTGGCACTTGTCACCACAGGACCATACGTCAGTTGTGACCAAAGGGTTATACATTGACAAAAAGGGTCCAAGGGTGAGAGAAGGAAGTATAATGGTTTCCTTGAATTAGTCTCAAGAAGCAAATGAAACTATTGAAAGGGTTGAAACAGAAGGGCACCTTGAAAGGCTTGAAACAAAAGGGCACCTTGAAAGGCTTGAAACAAAAGGGTGCCTTGAAAGGGGGAGCAATATAAAGCATGACATAAAAAGAAAAGGTTACAAAATTTACTAAGAAAAGATGGTGAAGAAAAGTGGGTGCATGAGGGGTGTTGCCCCTACATATCTATTTACATATATATATCTGACTGATATATACAGCCTTGGCCAAAAGTGTGAGGCACCCCTAAATTTATGTGATATTTTAAAAAATTTTTAGAACTGCTCCCTCTAGTGTTCATTTTTTGTGTAAATGGATGTCATAAAGTAAAATGTCAATACAAGGGCCAGTAATTGCATGGAGGACAAATATCAGCAAATGAGCCCTGTGCGAACAAAGGGTATCATATAAGAATAATTGAATTTTCTTATTGTATGTTTACATCTTAGATTTAGTTAACAAAAAATGCCTAGAGGTAGAGAACTTACACTAGAGAAACATGTAAAAATTGAGATCTTACATGAGCAGGGCAAGTCACAGGTAGAAATTGCCAAATTGGTTAAATGGTCACCTTGTGCTGTGCAGTGTGCTATTAAACGTTTCATGGAGACTGGGGCACATGAAAATATAAAAAAAAAAACTGGATGAAAAAGAATTACTTCAATGCATGATGACCAAAAATTGATTCATGATTCACTTAAAAACCATCTTCTGAGTTAGCTGCTACATTTTCTGAAGAAGCTGGCCAACAGAATAGTGCAAGGACAGTGAGAAGGAGGTTCTCTGAAGCTGGGCTGAAAAGCTGCAAGGCCAAGAAAAAACCTTGTGTCTCAGAGAAAATCAGAAAAGCTCAACTTTTTTGGGCTCTAAACCATCAGCATTACATTGAGGAAGATTGGGCAAATATTCTCTGGCCAGATGAATCCATTTTTCAGGTATGCTTCAGAAGGCAATAGACAATAATTTTTAAGGTTAAAATACTTCATTAGCTGTCCTACAATTTACAATCTTGTTAACAAGTAACTGACACAAACTGTGAAATTTGGACACTTTTCAGGTGTTTGGCACACCTGGTGTAACTTATGTAAGGTGATGAGTAGATGAAACTTACCATCCCCAGTGTGTGGTGTCCACTGTAAAGCATGGTGGGGGCCGTGTGATGGTCTTGGGATGCATGGCAGCTGATGGTGTGGGTGACATGGCAGTTTGTGAAGGGCTTGTGGATAGCAAAAAATATGTTAATGTGTTGGAATCAGCCCTTCACAACTCCATGATGAAGATACCCTGCCACAAATCTGCATCAACCGTGCAGTGGTTGCAAATCAAGTGCCACTTTTAGAATGGCCTGTCCAATCACCAGATCTAAATCCCATCAAACATCTCTGGGGTATAATGAAGCAAAGGATCAAGAGGCACCAAACAGCTTCAAAAGCGAATCTTAAGGAACTTCAATTGGAATGGGATAAAATTTCTAAAGAGGAATGGCAGAAGCTTGTAAAGAGCATGCCTGATAGAATACAAGCTGTCATTAAATCCAAAGAAGGACCAGTGAAATATTAAAACATCTTTTGTTATTATTGTAAAATTGTTAAATAAAACATATGCAAAAAATACTTTCTTTACAATGCAGAAATAAAGTGTGTAGGTCAAATTTAAGAGGGTGCCTCTTTTTGGTGCCTTATTTTGGCCATGGCTGTATATATATCTCTGACTTTGTAACCTTGCCAAATCCATATTCAACATGAATGTGAAGTGCTCCTGGTTTGCTGTTAAATGATGCCTGGCCCTTTGTTACATTTTCTTTAAAGGGGGCAGCAGTAAATTTTGAATGGTTATAGCCCTTGTCTGCAAAGAGTCTAAAATATGTCCCATCTTGGGTGACCCAGTGCTGCCTTTGTTGTTGTTGTTTGTTGGAGTTTAAGGTCCCGTCAACTACAAGGTCATTAGAGACCCGTCCACTGCGTAGTTCTAATGCATATGCTGCACAGACACTACGCCAATGCGACGATTATTGGGTATTAGCAGTACCCAGCTTTCTCGAGCGACCACCCATGTCAGTACTAACTGGGCTTGCGTTGCTTAACTTCAGTGATCAGACGAGAACTGGTGTGTCCAACGCAACTCGCCGCTCCCCCCAGTGCTGCCTAATATCAGTCAGAATCCCACTACTTATCAGCATGAATGCATCATGTTGGTTACCATGGATGGGCCATCCAGATGTTCACTCAATCCATTTGGAAAAGTCACTGCCAGGTATTTTAGAACATGCCAGGGCAGATAGGCCTTGCTGTTCCATCTATAAAAGCAACTATGTTGGGCATTGGTGACCCTAAATGCATCACATTTCTGGAATAACAGAATATTTAAGAAATTGAATGCAATAACATTAAATAACACTAAGCTCACCTCAGCAAAACTTTGTAACCTTTCATGTGTCATCCACTTCTGGTACAAGTGAGCTAAATGGTTGCTATAATAAATATATATATAATTTACCAGCCACTTAAAAATTCTACTGATTGAGGACAGATCTCTATGAAACAGGTGCACATGATAATGGAGTGCACCAGGGCTAGCTAATCAAGGAAGTGGTATGCAAACACCTCCAATGCCAAAAACAAGAATTGCAGGACAATATTACATAGGACTGAGTTTATGCTATTCAGGTGTTATACAGTATGTACCAGTGAACAGGTGTCCAGATGGTGTGTGCCAGGTAAACCCAGTTCATTACACAGAGTTTTGAGGTCCTTTCTTTGAAATCGAAGGAAAGTCACGCAGTGCGAGTCTGAAAGTGCACTAAGATGAAACTTCTGCTTAGTAAACCATCTGGTTTGGTTGACTGCCAAGCAAAATGCTGCCTATGTATTTTGATCAAATAATCCCATTAAAAATAGGATATCAAGTTATACATGTTAGAGATCCAGGTATTATTTTTTCAGGTGATCCATCATGTCCATATATGAAAGTCACATTGTTGCCTTTCTTTGCAAAGCTCATTGGTTCACAAAAGAAAATTTTACAGCAGAGAAGAAAATGGTCTAAATTTATATTACTCCAGTGTGTCACTAACATTTCTTAATTAATATAAAAATCAAGAAAAATGGGTCTTACATGAATTTTAAAGAAAGGTGATGATATTATGGTTGTGGCATTCCTATACCTGTCTTTGTTACCTTTTATAACATTAAAATAAAAATTGAGCATTATGAGAACTCATATGTATCATGTCACAACAGATATTTTGGAAGGTAAATTTAATTTCATTAAACTCACATGACATTTTTCAATACTTACTTCTAATTAATGATCCCAACATTTGATATTGTTTATAAAAACAAATGGGTTAACCCATTTGTGCCCAGTGTCCTCTATTCAGGACACCTTCTTATTAATTTTTTTTGGAAATTTGGTGGCTCTATGTATAGTTCTAAACTTTGGCACTAGGTGATAGTAAAGTATTAATTTTACATAGGGCATGTCAGTTTTATGATTTACTTTGTAGTTTTCGAGTTGTTCATCTTTAAACTTGAGTACATGCTGTGCAATGCTTGGTTTTATGTAGAAATTTATGTTATCATTGAATAACAAGGTAGGTGAAAACTTTTATTTCAAAAAAATAGCCCATGAATGCAACTTACATTATGAATAAAATGAAAGATTTCTTTGCATATGGTCCCATAAAAATGCATTATACTTGGGTTTCTGCAATTGAGGACACTGGGTATTAGAGGTTCTTTTTGACAATTGAGTTATAGTCGTGGCCTCTAAAACACCCACCTAGAAATGGTACATAAGAAATACCCACTGTCTAACTTTGCTCTTATTAAATAAAGTGTTACTGTTTTCTATGCACTGCAAGCTACATGAGTAGCTGAAATAAAGCAGCATTTAACCTAGAGTGACCAACATTATAAAAAAAAAAGATTTTTTTCATTTTCTGTGAAAATACACAATAATTGTTTGGTTTTTGCACGATTTCAAGGGAGTACCACATTTAAATGGAAAAGTGGCATCAATTTTCCATTTGGCCAAGTGTTAGGCCATTCCTCCCTCTACTTAGAAAATAAATATTTTATTGTTAACTACAGCCACCATTTTACAGTAATCCTTTAAAGCCAAACATAAAAAACCCCATACCTCCTCTAAAAAAACCCATCTCCAAAGTATTTCAAAATTTGAAAGAATGTGGAATAAAGAGTTTGCAATAAGCCCATGCAGCAAGTTTTTTAAAACTCCACCTGGTATTAATAAAAATTGTATTTGAAAAGTGTTTACCTCAAAAAATTTCTGCCAAGAAAATTCTACTTAAGGAACGTATTCTGCCAGGATGAAAATGAAACACTTCCCCAATCATCATTCAAATTTTTTGACTTTAGAGGAGATGGTCTTCCAGCATCCCTATGGAATTTGTTCCTGCAGTGAACATTTTCTATGGTGTAATTCCACTGAACTTGCAGCTTCACATGTAATTTCAGTTGAACCTAATGCATACAAAAGATCTTATCCATCTGTGTTATTATTGCACATGCATGTTAATGCGTGTATAATAACTTGTGTCTAATGCAGTTTTGATGTTGTGTGAATAAATTTTTGGTTTAAGCTCCAAGTTTTCTTGAAAACCAGTAGTAGTCATTTCAAGATTCATGTCAATTAATAAGAAAAACATATTAACTACGTTTAAAACTTAAAAAAAACTAACTTAGAGACATGGTTTTTTAGGAACTGAGGGTTTTTTTATGAACATTAGGTTTTTTTTAAAGTTTCACTTTTTTTGAAAAATTCCAAAAAAATGAATGGCCAATGAATAGATGAAAGTACTGAAATATTGGCACAACATGTAGCCATGATGAAAGAACACCAAAACTTTGGTAAATGGACACTTACAGAAAGAAATAGGGCTAAAAGTGAAAAGTGGGTTTTTTAGAGGCCACGACTATATATGTTCCTTTATTGCAGTTTTACAAACTATGAGCCGAGAAACGTTTTTAACTCTTAAAGTAGTGCTGGAGTATGCATATTCTGAAAAAACAGGTGCAGATATTGTGGCTTCTCCTCCTGATGTATATAATGTTGCCACTTTCCTTACGAATTGTCATAGTTGCTTCTATGGAAACGAGGTTTCCAAAACTTTGGATTGTCCAGTTATGTCCATCAATGAATTTCTTAAGTAATTTTGAGGGTCTTGTTGCTATTAAGTGGCACCATGCCAGCAAAGAAAAGCCAAGAAAGCTGTTTATTTTCTATGCTCAATAAATCTTTTATTACACTTAATTTATGTTTTGGAATTGTTATTTTTGCACTGCTTAAAATTAATCATAGTGACAAACATGTCATGCGTGTGTTCCTGCTCCTTCTCTCTCATAAGCATTTGCTGCTTCTGGAACTCCAGTTGGTCACTAATTTTTATCATTGTTGGTCCAACTGGAGCTGTTTCTCCTGCAATGTCAAGCAAACAGCTTTTCTTTCATCTCCATTTCCTGTTTCAACCTTACAGCTTCCAGGTCATGTTTCTTCTGTATTTCTAGAGCCTGGTTATTACAGTGGTCCTCTAGAATTTGCTGACTAGTCAAGACGTTTTCTCTTGTGTGTTTTCAGGGGAGGCATTTCAACAAGTGGAGATGGAGGACATGGACATTAATCCAGTATGTATTCCATCACTAAACTCTGTTTAACATTAGTTTCATGGGTTGGGGAGTAAGCCAGGCAGCCATAACAGGACAAACCCATAGGAGGCTGCCCATGGGAGATGAGGAGATAGGTGAAAGGAAACAGAAGAGGGTTAATTTCACAACACCCAACATTCATTACCAACCACCCAAGTTGGTATTAATGTTGGCTTGCACTGCTTAACTTCAGTGATCTCATTGGAACTGGTGTGTTGAATGCAACTTGGCTTGGATTCATTTCAAATTTCAGAAATAATGTGGTTTAAACTTACTTCTCTTGGTATCATTTTCTAAATGAATTGCAACTGCATCACATTCATGTGCAGCTTGAAATTTTTCTTAGTCATTCGCCAGCATAGCTCCTGACCACAGATTTTAAGGATGGAGGCACATTCTGTCCACTCAGTTTCAGTTCCAGTTCTGCATATATAAGGAATTGATAAGTTTCCATGCATGCGATTACTTAGAATACCTTATAATTAACTGACTATTGTGGCTTAGTTGTTTACGTTTGCCATCTGTTCATCCCAAAAAATTTTCATGAGGAAAGTGCACCTGTGAGGGACATGGTGCACATTCACCACCATGTTATAGGCTTGGATGACATCATGGACCACTTCCATACTTTTGGTCCATTCTCCCATGGGTTGTGTTTTGCAGCAGATATTTAACATTGAAATATCTGCTGTTACATAGAACCTCATCTTTTTTTACGCCCAATGGCTAGTTTCACTACATAATGCATTCAGCTAGAAATATAAGGCATGTGCTATACAGATTGCATACAGTGTGGGAAATAAGTGTTTGTACACCTAAAATTTGGTGAATATGGCTATAAATAAGCAGTATTTTTCATTTTAATGTCTATTACTGTTTTTTTTTTGTAAATGAGAAACTGCTATTAAAATTTGAATCAAAAATATTCCAGAGAAAATTAATTATTAAGCAAAACGATTTTTTTCTATGGGGAAAAAAGTATTTGTACACTTCTATAATTTGACTTTTAAATACATTTAAGAAATGTTCTCTGTAATGATGTAATATTCTTTTCTGTAGTATTTCAAGTGCATTTGGTGTTAATAGTTGTAAAATTTTGATCATGGCTCCCAAGAAATGAGTTGTTTCAAACTGTGAAGGAAAACATTTTAATGTTATGTGCTGAAGGAAAATCATATGAAATAGGCAGAAAATTCAAAATTGCACACTCAACAGTGCAGAGCATAATTCAAAACAAAGAAAGAGCAGGGAACATTGAAAATAATCCATAATGTTGAAGGGAAAAATTGATCAATGACAGGGTAGGGAGCACATTGCTCAGGGAAAGTGAGCAAGTGCAACAGCATCTAGTATGACTATGCAGGATTAAAGAGAAGAGTTCTGAGAACCAAGCCATTCATCAGCAAAGATAACAGAGTGAAATGTTTGAATGAGCCGCAAGAATTATAAGTCACAGTAATATTTAGGGATCATATTAAGTTCAATTCATTTGGTAGTGATTGTAAAGCTTTGTGTGGTACAAAGATAACAGAGGTTTATAAATGAAAAATCTTCAAGCAATTGCAAATTTTGGTGTAGCCTGTGTGTTGGATTGGAGATGCATGACAGCATCAGGTACAGGAAATTTAGAAATCATTGAGGATTGAGGACAGAATGCGGAAATACTGATGCTTAACGTTCAGATTGGTGTGCATCAAAGAGCAGTACTTAGCCCATATCTTTTCACTACTAGTAATGGATAAGCTGCTGACAGCACTAGGGGAATGGGCCCCTCAGTGCCGAGTATTTACTGATGATGTGGGCAGGCTTGCAGAGTCTAAAGAAGATTCACAAAAGGGTCTATAAGGCATTAAAACTGCAATGGAAAGAGGAGGTCTAAAGATGAACATGAAGAAGACAGGGTACCTAGCTTTTAACCTTTGAGAAGCCACTCATGGATGCAATTGCTTCCAATACTTTATTGTTATGTATTTTAATACTCTGTATGTAAATATGTCAAACACATAATCTCAGCTAATTTGGATTTGTACTTCCTGAGAAAAAGCATATTCCACTTGTGAAACGTTGGCACCTCAGAGTGTCATTTTTTCAAAAATTTTAATTGCATTTTTATTGATTATCATTAATAGGAAAGAAACAAATACATCAATTTAGCAATTCTTAAAAATAATAAGACACAAACAGAGATGGCTGTACAAAATAAAGCTTGAAGGGAAAAGTTCAGCAACAGTTAACTTCTGGAAAGCACTTTTCATGCAGGTGCTTGCCACAAAGCTGTCACCATTTTTTTGTATTCTTCAAACAGACAATGCAACGACCTTGGCTTGTAGAAGATAAATAGTGATTGGTGTTAGCTGAAGCTGTAACAGCAGAGGGAATCGAAGCTGTCGGGCGAGCTTTTCAAGAATGATATCCATTGAGTCCAACATTTATAGCCACCAAAGTTACTTCACACCTGAAATCCAAGTGATTCAGGGCTTGTTTCCCCAAAAGATAGCATTGCAAACGCCAGGCAGCAATAACGGCCATATTTAGACCATTGGAAAATAAGTTCCACCATTTTTTGCTTCGTAACTTAGGACGGTAGATACTAAGCAAATGATCTAGCAAGTCAACACCACCCATACTTTGGTTATAAGCTCCAATCAATTTTGGCTGCTTGATAATGATCTTTTGTTTTTCTATGACAGAATATCGATTAGTATTTTTAAAAGCTTTTGGCTGCAACCAGTTTAACATTACTGGAACAACACTGTTGTCATTCCAACGGACACACACCACATTACCATCACCACAGTAACACCCATCACCATCACCACAGTTTACTGGTTTTCCTATGGTCGTTAATGGGTTAATGTATAGCTTACAGGTCTACATGAAGCCCTATGACTTATGAAACCAACAAGTCTATGGTGCAGGGGATTAAAGCCTGTGCTGGTGGTCGTTGGGGCATGCAGGCTGGCCTAGTCACAACTGTCAGCAGTCATGTGGGACAGGGTTGCTAGAAAGATTTTAACTTGTGGGAAAGCCATTTTGGGGCTCGTCATAGTAAGTGGCACAGTTCAGGCAAACAGGTAGACTTGGTGGTGGAATGAGGATGTGGTAGAAGCAGCAATCAAGCAAAAGAAGGCTGCATTCCACAGGTGGTGGGAGGTAGATGACTAAGAGCCTAAGATACAATACCACCAGGCCAAGACAACTGCTAGGAGGATCATTGCCCTGGCCAACCACCAGAAGTATGAGGCCTTCTATGAGCTGTTAGACAAAGGAAGGCGAGAGAGAACTTTTCACACTGGTCAAGGCTAGATACAACAGCTAGATATAGTGGAAGCAAAAACAGTGAAGGTATGGTCCTGCTTGCCCCATTTGAGGTCAAGAGGTGGTAAGAGTACTTCCAAAACCTGAATTCTGGGGGTTGGGGACGATGAGGACCTCACCACTTGGCCTACATCAGTAGTATTGGTGGACAATTTAACAGAGGAAGTAGCCTACGCATTTAGGAAGATGAAATGCAGAATACCTGTAGGACCACATGGTATCTCCAACAGTGGGGCATAGCCTTTGGAGGACAGGGACCAAGTGTCTAGGGAAACTCTTCAGTAGAATAGCTAGTGGGGATAGAATGTCATCAGAATGTGAGAGTTGGATAGTAACACTGTTCAACGGCAAAGGTCATGTCCAAGGTTGTGGTAACTATAGAGCAGCGGTTTTCAAACTGTGTTCTGTGGAACCACAGGGTTCCGCAATACATCTCTGGGGGTTCTGCGAGTCAAAATGAAAATTCGTTAGCAGTGGCAAGATATACTTATCAAAAGATGGGATAGGATTCCCCCAAAACATCTTGTAGTTCTAAGGGTTCAGCGAGTAGACAATGTTTGAAGGGAGAGAATAATGGAGCGGCGCCTCTGGCATAGAACCATTGTCCAGGGATAACAGGATTGATGCCAGGCAAGTCCACAATGGAGATAAGATAATCTTCATTGTGAGGCAGATTACATAGAAGTATAGGGTGGCAAAGAAACATATCCATGAGATGTTTATCGACATGGAGAAGGCCTACGACAGTGTCCCGTGACAGGTAGTTTAGGATGTATTACAAAAAAAAAGGGGGGGTATAAGGGTATATTCGATTAGTCCAAGATATGTATGAGGGCTCCATAGCCAGGGCAAGGAAACCTTGGTGGAATACTGTGCGCTTTCCAGTGAAATTTGGGGTGCACCAAGGTTTAGCACTTAGTACAAACCTTTACATCCTGGTCATGGATTACCTACTGATGAGAGCAGGAGAATGGACCCCTCAGTCCTTGGTGTTTGCTAACGATATTGGTAAAATTAGTGAAAGCTGAGAGCGGACATAGAAGGAACTAAACGACGTTAGAGAAGCGATGGAAAATGGAGAACTGAAGATAAACATGACGAAGCCAGTATCTATTTTTCAACTGGGAAGGACAGGAAAACAGTGGAATCATTCACTAAAGGGGCAAACGTGTGAACAACGTGTAAGAGGTAAGGCACTTAGGTTAAACGTTATGAAGCAATGGGGATATTTGACACGAAATACACCCTCACAATCAAAGGAGGTGGCTGAAGTGGATACAGGCAAGCGGAATCCTATGCAATATGAGGGTCACAATCAAGCTTAAATGAAAGTTCTGCATGGCAGTGGTTAGGCCAGCTATGCTATATGGATCAGAATGTTGGGCAATGAGGAAGAGACACGTCAATGGAATGCAAGTAGCCAAGATGTGAAGGCTGCGGTACATGAGTGGGGTGTCGAGAGCTGCTAATCAGAAATGAGTATCGGAGGTATCCTGGGGGTGGAGAACACTGCCGAAAAAAATGAGAGAATAGACTGAGGTGGTATGGACACGTAATGTGAAGGGGGAGGAGCTCGTTATGGCCATACCAGGAATGCAGGTGTTAGCTACCACCCGGGGGGAGACCGAAGATACGTGGGAGGAGATTGTCTGTATAGATATGGCAGTGTGAGGTGGACGGTGAAGTGTTGGGAGATAGAAGGCAGTGGAGGTCTACAACCCGCAGGCCCGACCCTGCCACAGGCGGGAGGAGGGTATGACGATGATGTTAATCATAAGAAATTCAATGCAAAACGTTTCAAATAATTCAATTTGTTGCAAGTGTTAACGATCCGTCAAACAACCCACAAATCCCCCCCCCTCTTTTCCTACAATCGGTGTGTTTGACGGAGCTTTAACACTGTAAGAAATTCAATTCTTTCAAACATTATGCATTGAATATCTTATTATTAGAATAACTAAATGAAATAATATTTTGTTTAATTAAAATAACGTGATTTTTCTATCAGTGTAATGGCTCCGTCGAGTAGTATTGCGTTGTGTTGTAAATGCGTTTGACGGAGCCAAAATACTGCATAAAATTAACGTTATATTAATGAAACAAACCTTTATTTCTATTAATTATTCAAATAATAATAAGAAAGTAATAGCATAACGTAGCAAGAATTTAATTTCTTGCAAGTGTTAACCAACCGTCAAACACCCCGCAACACCCCCCCCATCCCCACCCTCTTTTCCTACCATCAGCATGTTTGACGGATGCTTAACACTTGCAAGAAATTAAATTCTTGCTACGTTATACTATTACTTTCTTATTATTTTTCGAATAATTAATAGAAATAAAGGTTTGTTTCACTAATATAACGTTAATTTTATGCAGTATTTTGGCTCTGTCAAACGCATTGACAACACAATTCAATACTACTCGACGGAGCCATTACACTGCTCAAAAATCACGTTATTTTAGTTAAACAAAATAAAATATTATTCCAATTATTTATTTGAATCACAAAAATGCAATGCATAACATTTGAAAGATTTGAATTGCTTAGTGTTAACGCTCCGTCAAGCACACTGATGGTAGGAAAAGAGGGGGGGGGGAGGTTTGTGGCGTGTTTGACGGATGCTTAACACTTGCAAGAAATTAAATTCTTGCTACGTTATGCTATTACTTTCTTATTATTATTCGAATAATTAATGGAAATAAAGGTTTGTTTCACTAATTAAATGTCAATTTCTACCAGTATTTTCTAGATTGTAATGGCTCCAGCGATTGGTTTTGCGTACTCCATGCGTTTGATGTAGGCAAAATACTGGTAGAAATTGACATTTAATTAGTGAAATAAAATATTATTTAAAGTACG
>JAAFCE010005724.1:5566075-5607342 GCA_013389805.1 Trigoniulus corallinus
CGTACTTTAAATAATATTTTATTTCACTAATTAAATGTCAATTTCTATCAGTATTTTGCCTACATCATAAGCATGGAGTACGCAAAACAAATCGCCGGAGCCATTACAACCCAGAAAATTTTTATATAAATTAAATATTTAAATTAAATATATATAAATAAATTTTTTTAGAACCTACCTTATTGGGTCCTTAACCGGGAACGAGAACAAAGGCTGATCTTTCCCACACTGAAACACACATTTTCGACGTGGACCCATACCACACGTAGACCTCCTCCCTCTTCAACGTGCTTTTGTTTTGTTTTGAAAATTTGAAAATTTGATGATTTCCGTTTATATTATTACCTAAAGGCGGCAAAACAACGATTCGATATGAATCGATAGTTCGATATTTTGCAGCGCCACCCAATGTCGGTAGAAACACTACCGTTTAAGGTTCCGGAAGTTCCTATATGAGTTTCCCCCCACTGGTTGAAGGTTTGACAGTGTTGAAGGTTTGACAGTGTTGAAGGTTTAAAAAAGTATGGGACCTTCTCAATTCTTCTTTTTTTTCCAAAATAAATTATTTTTTCTCAACCCAACAATTTTTAGCCATATATTTAGATGAATTTATTTTGTTTAAATACATGCTTTGAAATTTTCTTTGACTTTATGCAAAGCCTTTAGAAGGTAAAAACTTAAATGTAAATGTCGGGTGATATAAAAAGATGCCAAAGTATGACAAAATATCATCATCCTACCCTTATTTCGCCTGTGGCAGTGTTGGGTCTGCAGGCTCTAGCCCTCCACTCCCACACATTTCCGGCCAGGTCCCTGTCCACCCCAAAAAACTTTGGTCTCCCCCTGCCCCAGGTGTTTTTAACCACCTGCATGTGGTGGTTGGACGGTCTAGCCAGCCTGGGTATGGATCTTCCTGGGGTGCAGCCTGTACTGCTGGCTTCTGTGCCACCATGCCAATCAACGTGATCATAAAGATATGGTGCAGTTGAAGATGCTTAGGGTCACTGGATATTCTTCTTTACATTCCTTTCAAGGCCTGAATATCTTAAGAAAGCTGCATTTGCACAGGCTTAATGGCAACACCCATCTTCTACCAAAGTCAAAAATATTTATTGTCCTGGTGGGAGTGGAGAATAAGAACTCATAGACCTGACCCTGCCAAAGGTGGGATAAGGGTTAATGATGATGATGATGATTTCAAGATTGGATTGTATTATTTTTGGAGCCTTTCATTGGTGGCATTGGGCATATAATGAAATGCCATTTGAAACATATTTATATGTGTGGGGAGTCACATACTGTATTGGCAAAATACAACTACAGTTGGGTCTCTTTTTATGTGATTTTCAAGTTGGGTGGTATGCGTTTGATTAAAAAAATGGCCAAATATGTATAATGTATGCTTGTTCAGGAAGTATAGTCAGTCTAAGGCCCATGATACAATAAAATCCACCGATCATTGTATTAGCCAGCCAAAGAAGTCTTGGTCTGTCAGAAATTAGCATACATAATAGGGGGTTCTGCACTTGTACATGACACTTAATAATCATATCATCATCATCATACCCTTATCTCGACTGTAGCAGGAAAACTGTAGTCCACTGCAGGTCCACTGGATATCTCTGGAGGGTGGGCAGAGGCCCCGAGTGCACCTTCTTTTGGATGAGAAGTAAAACCGAGTTCCCGTGTGGCGTATGATGCATTTGCACATAAAAGAACCCTGTCTACTAAGCAACGAGTAGGTGATGCATCAAATTCCAGGTGCAGGAACTCACTCCTGGCGTCGGTAGCATTCCCAAACGAACACTAGACTGACGATAAATAAGCGTAGGAGTGCAGCTTTGGCCAGCAACCAGGTCCGTGGGCCCAGTGAACATGCTCTGATGGGAGACACCCCACTCAGGCATTGGGACCTACAGGATTATTGGCTGGTTGTCTGTGGGGGGATGATGAGAAGTAAAACCAAGGTCTTGTATGGGTGTACAATGGCACTTGCACGTAAAAGAACCCTCTCTACTACACAACGGGTAGATGGGGCAAAATTTCCAGGTGTAGTAGCTCGCCCCCTGGCGTCTGTAGCATTCCGACACAAACACTAGACCGACGATAAATAAGCATAGGAGTGCAGCTTTGGCTGGCAACCGGCTGCAGGAAAAATTATGACCAATATATCACCTTGTGTCCATTCAGAGGGACAAATGGGCACCCGACCCTGCCATAGGCGGGAAAAGGGTTAGTTTTTGTCTGTGGGGGGATGCTGGTGTCACGCATCGAAGTGTACACCGTCTAGGTTCGGAATGCAGATGCCCGAATTTGTCTCTTTTCTGCAGAGCACATATGCAACATGAATCAAGGGGCAATTTATATCGAAGAAGCCTCATCATCATCATAACCTCACCCCGCCTGAGGCAGGGTCGGGTCTGCAGTTTCTGGCCCTCCACTCCCGTCTATCTCCCACCAGGTCACCGTCCACCCCACACACTGCCATATCCTTTCGGACCCACCTGCTTCCCACGTCAGCTTTGGTCTCCCCCGCCCCAGGTACTACCTACCACCTGGAATCCTGGTATAGCCCTAACTAGGTCCTCATCCGATCTTCTCATCACGTGTCCATACCATCACAGTCTATTCTCCCTCATGTCCACCACCCTGAGGCTGCCTCTAACATACTTGTTCCTAATTCTATCAGCTCTCGACCCGCCACTGCCCTGTAGAACCTCCCTTTCAACTTGATTGGGACCCTCCTATCACACAAGACCCGACTTGCCTGTCTCCACTTCAGCCAAACCCCATTGGTTCTACGGGTCACATCAGCGTCTATCTCCCCATTGCTTTGGAAATTAGATCCTAAGTACCTTACCTCTTGCACCTTTCTCACCAGTTTGCCCCTTGAACGGACGTCACCGTTATTTGCCTGTCCTTCCCATATCAAAGAAGCCTACCCAGGTAAAATGAAAAATGGCCTGGACACTTTGAGGTACCAGTATGTGTTAAATTACCTTTGAGGTAAATTACACTTTGAGGTATGACACCGGTCTACCCCACTGTTCCAACACTGCATTATACAACCAAAGCATAAATTTTTGAGTTCAATTGAAACGAATGAAAGACAATAAGGCTTTTCGGGGGGGGGGGGCTCCATCATACCCTTAAAAAACGAACTCCATCACACCGCTGCAATCGAATCAGCAGCCCACAAATGAAGTTTCTTATTAATTTTCAAAGATAACTAAATGTTTTATATTTTTTAGTTAATAAACACTAGTCAACTAGTTAGTGTGAGTGCTTTATATTTATTTGCTGAATTTTTATTTTGACTTGCGGAACCCTGGGATTCTGTGGGACACAGTTTGAAGACGACTGATCTAAATTAACAGGTCCCCTTGCGATCCCATTAGGTGGCCTTCACTGCATTACCTTAACGCTTCCTATTTTTTTAATGGACTCTCCATTGCCTCCCACCGATGTGTCAAGTTATATGGTGACAACTATAGCAACTTTTTGAATATCTACATCTAATTCACCACTCCAAATTTTCTTCATCAATTTCTTTAACATCTGAAGCAGCCATTAAATCATTGGGTGGGAAAATCAGAGTGTCAGCTTCATCTACATCGGAATCTTCAGAAATACGTGTGACTGCTTAATGAAGCATTAGGCAATGGAATTTAGGCATTATGACTACACAAAATTAGTTGAATAATACACCTGTAAAAATATTAGCAATAATTGAAAAGAGACATCCATAAGTGCCAATGTGCCAGAAGTGGAACATATGGAAAGAAGTAATCACAAAAACACGAATGCATAAACCAAAATGCATAAAACCTTACCAAATCACTCAAAAAACATTCCAGAGTACGAATCTTATGTTAGAAAGACAAATGGTTGCATATGAACTGAATTGTCAGGGGATATGACAGGTAAACCATAAAGTGCCAATTCCCATGTACTTTGGCTTACTGTAGAAAGGGGGTGTTGCCAATTGATAAAAGTTTTTTTTATTGGTCAAGATGGATGATGTCCATAAACATGCCAACAAAGTTGCATTTAATTTGCTCAAAAATTGATAAAGTTATTGTTAAGGTTGCAGTTGCAACATTGGACCTTATGCTTTGGGCCAATGACTTTCATCTGCAATAAAGTAAAGGTCTCATGGGTAAACCCACAATAGTGACTAAAGGGGCATTATGTGTAACCCTTTCCCCTTCATTTCCTGCCCTATTGTGAGGACCAAATTAAATATCCTGCTCTTTGTTTCCCCTCTTTGACATGTAATGTATGTTAGCTAACAGGAGCTACTATAAATGTGGATTGAAATGAAAATAAAATCAGCACTTGTTATAATTCAACCTTAAAGTCTACTTGTCTTTTCTTCTTGCTGCTAACAGTAGCAATCTTCACTATCATACAAACACACTTCACTCCTACAGTTATGGCACTGCAAAAATATGTTCCACATGTGGAATGTTGGCGCCTAAAAGGTTAAAGAAAATGTAACAAAGGGCCAGACATTATTTAACAGCAAACTAGGAGCACTTCATATTCATGTTGTATATGGATTTGGCAACGTCATAAACTTGTTTCCATTTGTTGACCATGTAAAGAAAAACAAAATTCTAATGCAGCCAGTCAGTCAGATATACAGGGTAGGGTGTCTGTGAACTTGGCAATAAAAAAAGACATATTTTAGAGGGTGCCAAACTAAGCATTTTTAGCGAAGGAATGTAGGGTCCAAAATCAAGCCTTAACAAATGGCAAGCAAAAGAAGGTGTTGTATTTGATGTTGCCATACTTGCTTCCACATCAATTAACAGGCCACATGAATCATGTTTTTCTACAAGAACAGTTGCCAGAACTTATGGCCAACAAAGCTGTTTATTTTGTACACTGAAAAAGTTATTGTTTTTGTACACTGAAAAAGTTGTTGTTTTTGCACTGCATAAAATTCATCATAGTGACAAACATGTCATTCATGCATTGCTGCTCCTTCTCCCTCATAAGCATTTGCTGCTAATTTTAATCACTGCTAATCAACCTAGAGCTGTTTCTCCTGCAATGCCAAGAGCTGTTCTTTCATCCTTATTTCCTGTTTCAACCTTACTGCTTCCAGGTCATGTTTCTTTTTGATTTCTAGAGCGTGGTTATTACAATGGTCCTCTAGAATTACTGACAAGTCGAGACGTTTTCTCGGCATAATTGTTGTATCAGTCGCTTGGCAGACGGCTTTTTCTCTGGGCGTGGAGGTTGTGGCGTCATGACGTTACCACATCACAAATGTTGCTCCTGTTGGCTGATACTGTTTATGCTGTCGTTCGATACCAGCATGGAGAAAGTTGCACGAAACTCGCTCAAAGTCACTAGAAACTCCCGCCAAACTGAATTTTTATGTGAGTATAACTCCCGTGAACATGAAGCCATGCAATAATTTCTGGGGCCATAAGAACTATGCTGTGAATGGGGCTCTAATGACCTCTGTACTAGAAGGGCCCTAAAACACCAACAAACAACAACAGGGCTGCTACACCCTGCATCACCTTCACCACCTGCATCACCCTGCATCTCATTTTGCACTTTGCTGTAGGCAGTGCAGAGCCACATCAGTAGAATGCAGCATCCCCAAAATATAAGGGAGAATAAGTTAAGGTTGTATGGACACGTAATGAGAAGAGATGAGGAGGAGTTCATTAAGTCAATTTCAGGAATGCAGGTGGTCATAAAGCACCCTGGGCTGGGGGAGACCAAAGCCCCCATATCAAACGTGAAGCTATGAAGAGTGGAAACACATCTACATGAAATCATAGAATATTTTCCTTATGCCCCTCAAAAATTAAATGGATGATTCAATATTCATACCACTGGTGCTCCACAGCTATCTGTTGTAAGCGTGTTGGGCAATTTGTATCGAATATGAAAATTGAAAACAAATTGCATATTGTGCATTACAACATATTGATTAATAAAGATGCAATCAAGTTTTAAAGTTATAGCACTGCAATTCAATAATATATTGGAATTTACTTTGTTAGTCTCATGGACTACCCTTTACCTGTAATGCAACAGCAAAGGGTGCATTAGATGGGAATTGCTTTTGAACCTCCATAAGTGTAGATTTCTTAGGATATCCAGATGAAGTAACCCTGTTGATTTTGATTACCACATTGGTGGTGAGTTGGTGGACAGGGTGGTTACTCATAATCATTTTGGGCTTATTTTAAATAGTAAAGGTAACTGGAAGGATCATATTGGCAAATTGATTGGGAGGGCTGGGCAATTTCTCCATTTCATTAGTAGGGTTCTTGGGGACAGCACAAAGGAGGTTAAAGAAACAGCCCATGCTTCAAAGGTGTGACCAATTTTAGAGTATTGTAGCCCAAATTGGTCTACCTTCAGGCAGGACTTATCATGGGAAATTGAAAGAATCCAAAGGAGGGCAGCAAGAATTGTGCTCCGCAGGTTTTCATGCATGGAAAGTGTGTTGAAATGATGAGAGAACAAGGGTGGGACACACTGAGCCAGAGGAGATTATCTCATAGCATTGGTCTTTTCACAAGACTGTTGCTGATAGGGTGCAATGGGCCTCTGGCTGGAAGTGTCCCAATCTGGGTATAAGGGGAGAAAGTAAGGCAGAGTAGTTGTAGTGGGGGACAACTATAGCTTGGGGTCTCGGAAGATTTCTGGGTTATGTAGCAATGAGAGTTAGTCTCTCCACTGCCAAATTGGCCATTGTGGCTGCTTGCAGTGAACTAGAATTAGAATCTCTCTAGGATTAATATATCACAGGTTGCCATTATCACAATTATATTATTTAAATTTGTTAAATATATCACAGGTTGAAATTATCAGTTATATTATTTAAATTTGTTAAATATATCACAGGTTGACATTATCACAGATATATTATTTAAATTTGTTAAATATATCACAGGTTAAAATTATCACAGATATATTATTTAAATTTGTTAAATATATCACAGGTTGAAATTATCACAGATATATTATTTAAATTTGTTAAATATATCACAGGTTGAAATTATCACAGGTTAACATTATCCCACTCATATTATTTAATATATCACTGCAGTGTCCCTAGTCACAGCATGTTCAGTGGAGAACCCATAGGCCCGACCCTGCCACAGGCAGGATTATGAGGATAGTGCAGGCGATTACAGGGGGGGAGTGGGGTATTTTTCACTGATGTGCCTCAACAAATTGGTGAAGGCAAGCATGGACGTTTGGCCATAACATTCACGCCACATGAATTCATCAAGGTGCGATGGCACCACGCCTTCCACAGTGCCATTCATTCTTTTTTGAAAATGGATTTAGCCCGCTTCCAATAATTTTCCATGTTGTTGGTGTGGGCTCCAGTTTCAGGGTTGACAAAATTTTGACTGTGATTAACAGTCTGGTGACTATAGTTACCATCCAAAAAGGGGATATTTTTATATGCAGCCCACTCATCAGAAACAATTACTGTTCCTGGTGCAAAAACGCATTGAATTATCGGAAGTAATGTAGCTGCATCACGTTTTTCAACAAATGTGATGCAGCCAGTTTTCTTGGCCGCATCATACGCACTAAAGACCCATCGCTATGGCATGGTTACATAATGGCCGTGCAAGTATTTTGCCCTCACCATGACAGATTCATCAATCTGAATGGTTGCCCCCCTTCTCCCCCAACTTCCTGTTCACACTGGATCAATTTCCAAGAACACTCATCCCTGAAATACTGGAAGTAATCAACGGATGTGTGTTCTGAAATGCTCAGTAGCTCTCTCGTAGCCTTCTCAGAAATTCCTACAGCACAGTAGTTCACCAGGTGCAGAAATTTTCCTGGGGAAATCTTCATGCCTTCAATGAAGCTGCACTTCAACACGGAAGTCGTCCCTTTACAACCAGGACACTTCCAGACATAGCCAGCTAGTTTATGCATGGCCTTAATCATGTTGAAGGGCTGGTTACATTGTTGGCAATGAATTGATTTCTGCAGCAGTCCCTTCTCCTGCAAGAACTGTATTGGACCAAGCTTCTCATGGCATATTTCTGCTAAAATGAATACGTCCATGATGCCGGTGCAACTGGAAGTGCAGGAATGAAAGGAAATGAACCATGACTTAAAAGGAGGCAGTTAGGAAGCATACTTAGGAGTCACATTCTTAAGAGAAGACATACCTTAAGTAGCAGGAGAAGATGTAAGCACTAAAAGGCTACAAAAATGCTGCAATTCTTTGAAAGATGTTTTTGCACCTGGAAGTGCAAGAATGAAAAGAAATGAACCATGAGTTAAATTAAGAGAGTAGATAGCAAACATACTTGGGAGTCATGTGGTTAAGAGAAGACATACCTTTAGTAGTATGTGAAGAGGTAGGCACCTATTGACTACAGTAATGTGCTATTTTGTTATTTGAAAGTCTAATTGAGAAACATGAGGAAATACTGTAAATGAGATACATAAGGCAACCCATGACAGAAAAGAAGTGATTAATCCATGTCCCATGCAGAGGCATACCTAGGCTTGGTGTCACCTGGTGTCACCCCCACATGAACACTATTTTCCCTTGTGTCTTACCTGAGTCACCAAAATTTCAAATGTTATTAAATAAGTGCTTGCTTCAGGCACACGTGTATATAATATAATAATAACACATCTGTAAGGATATGGTAGTGTGTGGGGTGGATTTGGACCTAGTAGAAGATAGGCAGGAGTGAAGGGCTACAACCCACAGACCTGACCCTGCCACAGGTGGGGTAAGGATATGATGATAAGCATCTGTGGGTTCCAGTCTTCCACTCATGCCTATTTTTAACACAGTCCCCATCCATCCCACACTTGCAGATAACTTGCTCCCATGTCTGCTTTGGTCTCAACCTGTCCCAGGTACTTCCATCCATCTGCATTCCTGAAATGGACCTAAGAACCATTATGTGGCCATAACACCTCAACCTTATTCTCTCTTATTACTATGGGGAAATCCCTCATATGAATTATCTCCCTACCTCAACCTACTCATAGCACAGCTAGTCTAACCATTGCCCTGTAAAATGTTCCTTTCAACTTGATCGGGACCCTCCTATCACAGAGGACTCAGCTTCATGTCTCCATTTCAATCATCCCCCATTGATTCTATGGGTCACATCAGAGTCCATCTCCCCATTGCTTTGGAATCTTCATCCTAAGTACTTTACCTCTTCCACCATGTTGCACCTAGAAAGTACATCACTGTTATCTTCCTGTCCTTCCCAATTGAAGGCTAAATTCTCTGCCTCCTTCATATTCATCTTTAGCCCTACCTTTTCTATTGCTCTAATATCGTTTGCAATATTATCAACAAATACCATGGATTTGGGGAGACCATTCTCCTACTCCCATTACCAGCTTGTCAATAACCAGAATGAACAGGTATGGACTTAGTGCTGAGCCTTGGTGTGCCTGGTGTCCTTACTCTGGCTATTGAACCATCATACATCATACAAACCCTTCTTCTACCCCCATTTCATAAACCCCCCCTCATATAATGTCACATGGTGTAGTCTGCACCCCCCTTGGTACACCTCTGGTGTCCTTACTCTGGCTATTGAACCATCATACATATCCTGAACTATTCAGGCAAACCCTTCTTCTACCCCCTTTCATAAACCCTCCCCCCTCATATAGTGTCACATGGTGCAGTCTGCACCCCCCTTGGTACACCTCTGGTGTCCTTACTCTGGCTGTTGAACCATCATACATATCCTGAACTATTCAGGCAAACCCTTCATCTACCCCACTTCATAAACCATCCCCCTCATATAGTGTCACATGGTGCAGTCTGCACCCCCCTTGGTACACCTCTGGTGTTCCTGGTTTCCTTACTCCTGCTATTGAACTATCATACGAACCCTTCATCTACCCCCACTTCATAAACCATGCTCCCTCATATAGTGTCACCTGGTGCAGTGTCACCCCCCCCTTTGTACACCTCTGGTCACATGCATAATGGCACATACCTGCAGTAAAACGGGCAAAGGATGCGTTGAGATATACTGTATATACAGTACCAGAAAATGGCATGCCCCACAAAATATTGTTATTTATAACACTAAAAGGGGAATAAAATACCATAAAGTGAAAAGAAATATTTTAATTTAACATTATTATGATGCCAGTATGCCATGATGCAATTACAATACCTTAATAAAATGACTGTTGATGTCCAGACAGAATTTCGCGGTTTTGGTTCGCTTGAAAACTCTAATTGAGTTTGGTGGGAGTTTCTAGGGGCTATGTTTTGAGGTTTGCGCGAGTTTCTTCATGTAGGTTGGGAACGAATTTGTAACTACAGCATCAACCAATAGGAGCCTACTGAGTCGTGCGGAGCACGCCCCGCGTCACCGATAGCAGTGTAACACAGCAGAGCGACCCTTATAACAATTATGCCGTTTTCTCTTGTGTGTTTTCGGAGGAGGCGTTTCAGCAAGTGGAAATGGCGAACCTGGACATTAAAGTTATTCAGAGTTTAGTGATGGATTCATTTCAAATTTAAGGAATAATATTGTGGTTTAACCCTAGAGAGGTAAGGCTACCTTTGCTGTTAGATGAAAGGTAAAGGGTAGTCTGTGAGACTACCAAAGTAAATTCTAATTCTTATTGAAACGCAGTGCTATAACTTTAAAATTCGATTGCATATTTGTTAATCAATATGTTGCAATGCAAAGTACACAATTTATTTTAAATTTTTGCATTCAATAAAAATTTGTCAATGATAATTACCAAAACTTGCTCTGGAGCACCAGTGGCACGAATATTGCATTTTTCATTTAATTTTTGAAGGGCAGAAGGAACAAATTCGACGATTTCATGTAGCAGATATGTTTGCAACCTCCCATAGCTTGACTTTTGGTTGGAGGGGGGGGGGGGGGCTTTGGTCTCACTTTGCCCAGGGTGCATCTGACCAGCTGAATTTCTGAAATTACTTAACGTGGGAGCAAGCAGTCCATAGGGATATGGTAGTGCATGTGAGTGGAAAGGGAACTGGTAGGAGATAGGCAGGAGTGGGGGACTATAACCTGCAGACCTGACCCTGCCATAGGCCTGCAGCGGCCAATTGCTAGGCTGCCCCTTAGTCATACTGCACTGGGCTACACAGGTGTCATGCAGAGCTGCGCCTAAACGTAGGCTGCCCCTATAGTGGTACTGCACCGGGCTGCACAGATGTCATGCAGAGCTGCGCTACTGCAAGCTTTACAAACGTGGTTGGTAAAGGTAGTCTGTCAGACTGCCAGCTACCAAAAAAATATAGATTGCATTTAATTTAAAAGCAAAATATTGCTTAGATTGTTATTAATTAATTAACCCTAGAGAAATAATTCCTACTTTGCTGTATTTTATCAAAATAAGGTGTTATATCAACTTGTTATATCACCACGTTGTGCTGGACACACCAGTTCCCATGAGATCACTGAAGTTAAGCAGCACAAGCCCACGTCAATACTAACTTTGGTGGTTAGTAAAGAACGTTGGGTGCTACAAATTAACCCTTTTCTTCATCCTTCACCTATTTCCTCATATCCTGTCAGCAGCCTCCTGAGGGTTTGACCTGTTATGGCTGCCTGGCTTGCTCCCCAACCCGCAAACTAATCCAAAAGAAAAAAACTCAACTACATATTTAATAATGAATATGTTTTAATGCAAAACACAATTTATTTTAAATTTTCACAATTAATATAAATTTGCCCATGATGATCACCACAGATTGCTCTAGAGCACCAGTGGCATGAATACTGGGTCATCCGTTTAATTTTTGAATGGCAGAAGGAACAAATTCGACGTTTTCGTGTAGTAGAGGTGCTTGCACCTCCCATAGCTTCAGTTTCACCTAAAGTTTCAGATATTAATATTCTTAATTGACGTGGTAAACCAGATACACCTAACCATGTCCTCATCCAGGGTTTCATTATCTCAAGACTTAGAGATTTTGAAAATTCCCTTCTGGAGATTGGCTTTTGGTTTTTCTGAAGAGTGTTATGGCAGTATATGACATAACTATTTATCAAAGTAATGTTTATAATGTCAAAGAACACACAAAGTGGCCAACGTCTAGTGTCCACAGCACCTTTAGTTGAATTGTAAAATTCTACAATGTCAGGCCTGGTGGTAACTGGATCTACTTGTGGGATTTCATGGGTTGTTGACAATAATATTACCACTTTATTTGCCTTGACTTTATATGACAACAACGTTTTCTGTTCATGAAAGCAAAAAATTGATGTACCTTGAAGTCGGTTTTTTGGGTCAAGTAGTTCAGGTGGAATTTCCCTCTTGTTTCTCCTCATAGTGCCAACAACAGTCAGAAGGTATGGTGATTTAAGTAATTCTGAAGCAACTGGAACTGAAGTAAACCAACTATCCATGGTGACATTCCTGTTACTACCATAGATTGGCTTAGTTAATTCATCATCATTATCATCATCATCATCATCATCATCACACCCTTATCCCGCCTGAGGCAGGGTCGGGTCTGCAGGTTCTAATCCTCTACTCCTGCCTAACCCCCACCAAATCCCCCGTCACCCCGCATGCCTCCATGTCCCTTTGCACCACCTGCTCCCACGTCCGTTTTGGTCTTCCTCTACTCCTGGTGCCCCCAATCAGCTGTTGTCCCATAATGACCCTAGTCAGTTCCTCCTCTCCCCTCCTCATGACGTCCCCATACCACCTCAACCTACTGTCTCTCATCTTTTCCGCGATGTCTTCTAATTCTATCAGCTCGAGACACCCCACTCATGTGGGGCAGCATTCGCATCTCGGCCACTTGCATTTGCCTTTCATGGTTCTTCCTAGCTGCCCAACACTGAGCCATATAACATAGCGGGCCTAACGACAGTTCTGTAGACTTTGCCCTTCAACTTTATGGGGACACGGCAGTCACACAGGACACCACTTGCCTGTTTCCAATTCAGCCATCCTGCATTAATCCTATGGGTCACATCGGAATCTATATCCCCATTGCTTTGGAAAACTGAACCTAGATACCAGAACTCTTGCACCACTGGTATCCCCTCATCCCTACAACGAATCTCACCCCCTTGCCCCTGGCCACTAAAATTGAAAGGTAGGTACTCTGTCTTCTTCATGTTCACCTTAAGACCCCCCACTTTCCATTGCTGTTTTAATGTCTTGTAAACCCTTTTGTGCATCCTCCTTGGACTCCTCAAGCCTTCCCACATCATCAGCGAATACCAGACACTGTGGGGCCCATTCCCCTATTCCTGTCAGCAGCTCATCCATAACTAGAGTGAAAAGATATGGGCTAATAGCCGACCCTTGATGCACGCCCACCTGCACGTTGAAGCATGAAGTATTTCCCCAGGCTGTCCTCACCCTAGCAATTGATCCATCACACATATCCTGCACTATCCTAATATGTCCTTCATTGACCCCTTTCTTCCTTAAAACGCTCCAAACTAACTGTCTAGGGACACTGTCATATGCCTTTTCCAGGTCAACGAATACTGCATGGAGGTCCTTCTTTGCTGCTCTATGTTTCTTGATCATCTGTCTTAAAATAAAGATTGGTTCCATGGTGTACCTACCAGGCATAAACCCAAATTGATTCCCCCGGACACTAGTTTGGACTCTGAGGCGACTTTCTATGACTCTCTCCCACAGCTTCATAGAATGGCTCATCAGCTTTATGCCCCTGTAGTTTCTGCAGTCCTGGGCATCACCTTTGCCCTTGAACAGTGGAACTATCCAACTCTCTCGCCATGTAGATGGCATCCTGTCTCCATTGGCTAACTTATTGAAAAGGCTGCCTAGCCATCTAATTCCTGTGGTCCCCAAAATGCACCACACATCCACAGGGATCTTATCTGGGCCTACTGCTTTTTGACCTTTCATCTTTTGGAGGGCTCTGACTATTTCTACATCACTCACCCTGTCCACTGCCTGTGGAGTGAGTGGGTTGCTGCCTGTGGCCATTGCACCATAGGACGCATTTAAGAGGCTATGGTAGTAGTCTTCCCACCTTTTGATTACCTCTGCTGGTTCAAACAGGACCCTGCCATTGGTATCCTTGACTGTTATGGCCCTGGTAACATCCTGACTAGTTCTATCCCTGGTCTTAGCCAATCTAAAAACTGCTGACTCTCCTTCCCTTGTCCCCAACTTTTCATATAAAGTCTCATACTTCTGGTACTTGGCCAGTGCAATGGCCCTCCTGGCATTTTTCCTTGCCTGAACATAGTCTGTCTTTGACCCCTGATCCCCTATTTCCCTCCATAAATGGAAAGCTGCCTTCTTTAATTTTATTGCCACTTCTACCTCCTCATTCCACCACCATGTCTGCCTACCCTGTGAGTTGCCACCTACTCTACCCATGCCTAGCAGTGCTTCTCCACATCTCCTAATTTTCCTAGCATCCCTGTCCCACATGGCATTAGCTGACCCATCCCAATCCCAGTCCACCTGGCTGAGAGCCTCTTGCCTGAATTCATCTTTCCAGGATTCTCCTTTCCAGGTATGTTTCCTAACTACCCTCTTTATTAGGAATTCTATCATGAGCAGCTTATGGCCACTTTCCTTCTGAAAATCCTCACTGGGTAGTGCCCAGCAATCTTGGATTTCTGCCCTATGCTGCTCCCTAACCATGAAAAAGTCTATCTGGGACCTCCCCTGTGGGGACTGAAACGTGATTAGGTGCTTTTCCCTCTACTGGAACCATGTGTTGGCCAATGCAAGGCCATGTGCTCTTGCTGTCTCCAGGACTTTCTGCCCCTCAGGGTTGATTATCCCATACCCTAATCCCCCATGTACCTCCTCATATCCCAAACCATCTTTGCCCACATGGGCATTAAAGTCCCCCCCAATAATAAGGCGCTCATTTCCCTTACCCTGTCTAATTGTGCTGTTCACAGACTGAACCACCTCATCAAATTCACTCCAAAAACCTACCTTTGTTTCATCACCTAGGCCTGCTTGAGGGGCATATGCACTGATGAGGTGGAGCCCTATACCCTGCCAAACTACTGTGACTACCATTATCTTGCTACTAACTCTCTTGACAGAAGTGATTCCCTGCTGCAATTCCCTACTCAGCACAATGCCCACCCCATATATTCCTTCATCACTACTGGTGTAAATCAGTTTGTAACCCTCACCCAGGGCCTGTGATCTGTTCCCCTTCCATTTTGTTTCCTGGAGGAATGAAATACTGATCTTTCAATGTTTGGGGATATCCACTAGCTCCCCAGTTTTTCCTGAGAGGGTCCCTACATTCCATGTTCCTAGCCTTAGTCTAGCCCCTGTCTTTAGTGGGCCAGCTCTGACTGGGGGCGCCCCAGTCAGATCTCCAGAACCCACAGCAATAGAGAACGGTCTACCTGTGGGGGGGGGGGTGCCGTCCAACCCCACAGGAGACACTCATCAATGGTCTTATCACCATCATTACCAAGTGAGCAGAGGTCCCACACTCACTTGGCAGTTCTCTGTAACCAACCTATACTTAACAAAATACAGTCACAGGACTGCCAGTCAACATAATAAACAAAAACACCTACATAAGAATACTAACAATACTAGTAATAGTAAAAGTAATTAATAAAGCCACTAATACTATTCTATATAATGTTAACTACTACTAATATATCATGTAATGTAATACTGTTAATAAGAGAATATATGTACATAAGAATAAAAAATATATATACATCTAATACATAAGAACAAGAAAAAAGAAAAGAAAAAAAGAAAAAACTTTTGCCAAGGAAAGTTAGCACCCTTCTCCACGTGGAGCGTGGTGGTCGTCTGAGCAGACGCCACCCACGCTGCACTAGAGCGTTGTGAGAGTGCTAGGTAATGACACGAGGTTAGGGTTAAAAGCCCAAACTCTCATGCAGCACCCAGCAGTCACGATGGTGCCAAAAAGCCTTGGCCTTACCGTGCCCTGGACCGCCTCAGATGTCACCTGAAAAAGGTAAGTTGATTCCCAAAACTTTCTGGAAAGGCTTCCAAAAAATATTCAAAGAAAATCGGGAGCACACAATGACGAACACCTGCTGGCATGCGCCACCTAGCGACCGATCATTGGCTTAGTTAATTCTTTGATGAAATATTCAGACAAGGGAAGGCCCCTGCTATTTGTATGTCTTCCAAGATAAGGGAGAGCATTTATCATATACTTTGTCTTAACATCACAAAGCATTACTATTTTAATGCCATATTTTGATGGTTTGTTAGGGATATGCATGCGAAATGGGCACCTTCCCCTGAAAGCTAATAGTTGCTCATCAAGTGTCACAAATGATCCAGGCCTATATAGAGTTTTACAGGAGTCAAAAAACATGTCCCAGACTTCTCTAATTGGTGCAAAATAGTCTTCCACTCTCCTTTCAGCCCTATCTGACTTGCTATCAAACCTCAGACACCACAGCAATAATTTAAATCGATTACAACTCATTGCACACTTACTTTGTTGCCCACACAAAAACTGATTAAACATATCAAACAGGGGTACATGGTTTGTCTTCATTACTGCTGACAAAATTAGTACTCCAAGCAAAGCAAGTAGCTCTTCCATGTTTGTTTCTTTGTTTGTAGCACTTTCCACACTAAAGCCTACTTTTTGAATGCCAATTTCAGCATTTGTGTGCATTAAAATTTTCTGCATCATGGTGTCTGTAATAAAACGACTAAACGCCTCCAAAGGTGACAATGCTGACTTTCCTTCTGCAGTCGGCCCTTGAACAAAATGAATAATATTACGCCTTGCAGTTCGAGATTTCATACACTTCTGTTGTCCACCGATGCTTATTTCTACCCTTAAGAATATGTTTCTTTGGGACAATAATTAAATCTGTATTGGATGATGATCCTGCAGCTCTTCTGGATTTATCAGCAGATTGTGGTTCAGGATCTTCATCACCTGAGTCACTCTCTTCAGTTTCTTCTTCTACTACATCCTCTGTTTCACTGGACTGCTCACTCTGACTCTCCTCATTTTCTTCTAAAAGGTTTACTATCTGATCAACTTCATCCACATTATATTCTGTATCAATGGGAAGGTCAGCCATCACTTTAGTCTGCAGCAGCACTAATAATTCAAGAATATTAGCAGAAAATATGTATAATGAAAATGGATAAGAAACATTGGCATTGGATTACCCAGAAGAATATGGACACATCATTTGGCAAATCATAAGGAGAAATTCACTAGACGATATACATATATGGGCCCTAAATAATGGCAACCATGAGCATGGGAAGAGCAATCTTTTGGCTTACAAAATTATAAGCCTAGCATAAAACAGCAATTAAAGGGACCTCAAATTCTCAATTAGTTTTCTTCCTATCACCTTGCCATGATCAAACTATATCACATGCAAAACAAATGCTTCGTTGCACATATCAATCATTTTGAAATAAGCATTTTTCAATAAAATAACGAAACTGGTTGCTTACCTTGCACAACACGAATATAAGAATTTTATTGGCAAAATGTAAATCCAAACTTTAAAATCTACAAACTAAAATTTTTACATGATACTAAAGGTATTATAGGAATTTTCTTTCATGAGAAATGGTACTTACTGTAAAAATTTGGTGCAATTGTAAAAACGTAGCTTAACTAACGTCAGTGATAATTAGACAAATGATTTTCAGTGATAATGTCTGGTTGAAAATTGCCAAAGAAGCGAGAATTGATGAATACAAATACTTGAAAAACGAAGCAAAACTAATTTTATTTTCAGTTGAGGGCTACAAATAATCGGCCCTAAAAATTCATTGGTCAAAGACCAGTAATTAAACAAAAGTGATTGGGGGACATACAAAAGATAGTTACAACAAAAGATCATCGCAAAGCTAACGTGGGTCAAAGGGCATATTTAAAATCAGTTGATTATTTCCAGGGCATGATTTACATTAGTTGAAATCAAAAGTTTGTAATACAAAAGGCAACAAAACTTTCAAGGAAGCATTTTTAGCTTTTTCTAAAAATTAAAAATGTGTAATATATTTTAATAAAGGAAAAATTGTAATATATTTTAATTCAATAATTTAATACTGTTTATTCCCTTGATTGAATTTTCCATTCGAAAATTGTTAGGCTGCCCCTTATAATAGTGCTCCACCGCGAAGTACGGGTGTAATGCAGAGCTGTGCTACTACTTACAACTTTACAAACGTGGATGGTAAAGGTAGTCTGTGAGACTACCAACTACCAAAAAAGTATAGATAGAAATTTATTTACAAGGAAATCATTGCATGGATCGTTATTAATTAGAAAAAAATGAAGGTACTGAAAATTTCAGGGACATCGCATGCTTAGAAACCAATGATCAGTGATTTTTAAGAGATGTAGGTAGTCTGTCAGACTACCCTTTACCTTTCTAGGGTTAAACTTACTTCTCTTTGCATCATTTTCTAAATGAACTGCAACTGCATCACTTTCATGTGCAGCTTCAAATGTTTCTTGGTCATTTGCCAGCATAGCTTCTGCACCACAGCTTTTAAGGATGGAGGCACCCTCTGTCATGTGGACTATAACTTCAAAAAGCATAGCACACACTGTCCATTCAGTTTCAGTTCCAGTTCTGCATATATAAGAAATTGATAAGATTCCATACATACCATTACTTAGAATATCTTATAGTAAGCTGACTATTGTTGCTTCGTGGTTCACATCCGCCATCTGTTCATCCTGAAATTTTTTCATCAGGAAAGTGTACCTGTCACTAACCTGGTTCACATTCATGGCCATGTTATGGGCTTGGATGACATCATGGACCACTTCCTTCCATACTTCTGGCCCATGCTATCATGGGTTGTGTGTTGCAGCAGATTTTAACATTGAAATATCTGCTTCTACATAAAACCTCTTCTTTTTTGATGCCCTATGGCTAGTTTCACTGCATGATGCATTCAGCTAGAAATATATGATGTGCTATACAGATTGCATATACAGCTGAACTACAAGATGCAGTCCACCTTAAATATTGCACATGTGCAATAAAGAATGCATATCACCTTTCTTTTATTTTACACAAGAAGAAAAACTGCTTAAAGCTGATATATAAGTAGGTAGGAATCATAAAATTGTCCTGCAGGAGTGCAGGGCAATGTACAGAGGAGTTTAAATTCCTATCCTTCAGGTTGTTTCCCTAAGATTTCTTATGTATTATAAAAATGAAGGAAAATGGGACTCATGTGGTTGTTAAGGAGAGCTGATAATATCCTGAATAACATCATTCATGGAAATAATGTGATCGACAACAATGTTGAAAAGTAGGGTGACCATTTTTTCTGTGGGCCAATCTGGGACATTGACCCCTCTCCCCCAAATAGCATGAGGTCATTATTCCTATTTTTCCATTCCTTTGTATTTCAATATGGTGCAAACTGTTGAAGACCAAGTTGCATTGGACACACCAGTTCTTGTGAGATCACTGAAATTAAGCAATGAAACCCCACAATGTTATCAACATAGTTGGTTAGCAGAGAATGCTGGGTGCTGCAAATTTTCCCTATCCTACACCCTACACCTACTTTCTCTTCTTCTGCAAGCATCCTCCTAATCATTCAGCCTGTTATGGCTGCTTGTCTTAATCCCAACCCATAAATTTAGCATAAGGTGACAATCTGAACTGCTTACAAATTGTGGCACCCATCCTCCCGTCTCTTACATGTTTCCATTATGGAAATGAACAATCTAATGGGAGTAAATCTGCCAAATACTTATTTTACAGTATGAGACAAAAGGTTGGAAATTTTCAAATTATGTGTTTAGCTTGCATTAAATCTGATATTAAAAAGAAACAGTTTATAATTGAGCAAATGAGTTATATTCCCTTTATTCTACAAACATGTAGCTATATTTAGTGAAAAATGCATTGATGAAAAAGTTATATCAACATAATTAGAAGCAAAATTAAAAGATCTATGTGGGACAGAAGTTTGGAAACTGAAATTTTCTGAGTCAGATGTTTGGAAACTTTAAACTTTTTTGTCCAACCAATTTTTTGCTGTAATTACTGTTTTAATTTTGTGAGGCAGTGATTGGCATTTATCTGAAGTAAAGCTGCACCAAGCATCATGGATGGAAGTTTCCAAATCCATGATATTTGTTGGTTTTGCATTATTCACTTTTTTCTCAAAAGCTTCCAATCACAATTGGGTTGAGGTCTGGGCTATTCTCTAACTGTTGCAAGACAATAACATTTTGTTCTTTAAGCCACCATTTTGTAGTATGTGATGTATGGCATGGTGCAACATCTTGTTGATAGATAAAATCACCATTTTTGATATAAAATTTGAATTTGGGAATTAGATGACTTGGAAAACCTGATGAACACATAGTACCATAATTCTTTTCACTTGGTGGGTACTTTAGATGTTGTGAGACACATTTTTCATTAAATATTTCATGGCATTTATGAGCAACTATTTCTTAATAGTTGAATAAGCAGCACTTTGCTTCCTTCATCACAACCGGGTGGGTGAAAAGTTCCCGCACTTTTTCAACATCTCAATAGACCTGTTCAACTTTAAAAATGATTACGATTTTGCAAAATAATGCACTGAGGTATTATAGACCAGTGTTAATACCTTTAAGCAAAAAACTTAGATCCAGTGCTTAAAATGACCTCCATCAACCAATACACTTTAGAAGTCATTTCTGGAAATTTGTGATCCTGCTTGCACACTCTTCTATCATAATTTCATCCTAACAAATGCATTAAAGCTGATTTAAGTGAATCCACACTGGCATACCATACTCCAGACGCCTTCTGCTTGGGAGCAGCGAGTTGCATTGGACACACCAGTTCTAATCTGATCACTGAAGTTAAGCAATGCAAGCCCTGTTAGTACTGCAATGGGCGGTTGCTTTGGAAAGCTTTTTACTGCTAATACCCAATAACCATCGCATTAATGTAGTGTCTGTGCAGTATATGCATTAGAACTGTGCAGTGGACTGGTCTCTAATGACTTTGTAGTTAATGGGACCTTAAACTCCAACAAAGAAAGAAGAACGCCTTCTGCTTGAAGATAAATCAAACAGAAAAGTCCATCCGATTAATGTTGGGCAATTTGGCGGCCAAACGTCCGTGGCCAAAAGTCTTGGAAAAGCTCTCTGCACTCAGAAATCATGGATTTGGCCGAATGGGGTGGCACATAGTCCTGCTAAAGTGGGAATCCACCAGTGCCAAAGTGCTGTGCCACCCACAGCCTCATTACATCACCTAGAATCTTCTGTTGACAGCAGGTAGAATTGATCTTGACATTTCAGTCAATGAAAATCAACGGCGTCTTCCCTGAGGCACAAATTGCAGCCCAAGCCATGACCGAGGCTGGTAAAAGACAATGACTGATGATTTTCGTGGCTGGAGTCTTCTGCTGACCATTTTTGAACAACTGGCTCTGATTATTCTGATGATTGTGGTGTGGTTCAATCGTGAAAAGTTTCTCATTAGTGAAAAGAACCTTTGACAAGGAAGAACCACGAGCAAGATGAATAATTCTGAAAAATTTATGGAGCCATTTTTCTTTCATCATGTTGAAGAATTGGGTGTGAGTGATCTTGTACCTGAGAAGGTTCAGCTTCTTGACGATGTTTCAAACGCTTTCTGTGCTGATATTAAACTCTTTCACCATTTTTTTGCATTCACCCTTCCAGATTTCATTGAATTCGACATTGGTTCTTCTGGACATTCTTCAGCATCATCATAGTAGTCAGACAACTGCCCTGAGGGCGGTCTGCAGTCCCTCTATTCTCCTGGTGATGTTTCACAGCATCATAGACCATCCATTTCTTGAAACCAGTCGTGCGAACAATGTCTGCCATCTTCATTCCTGACTTGTGCAAATCGACAGCAGTGACACATGTGCATTCATGACCCATGACTTTAATTCAACTTAAAAAAAAAGAGAATAAATAAGCACTTTCTGAAAACAAAGTTATGCAACGAATTCAATAGATGTGTAATAAACAACTAATAATCGTGTTTACATGCCAAAACCCCTTCGAAACGTGTGAGAACTTTTCACCCACCTGATAAATATTACCCTCTTCCAATCATTTATAGTCCACAATCTATGTTGTTTTTCCCCATACATATCTTTTCTGCTTCATTTGTTTTCGTTAACATTGGGTTTTTGGCCACTACAAACGTGTAGCCCATCTCTTTCATCTTCTAATGGTTGTTTTTGATATTGGTTGCCCAGTGACAGCTAACCATTCTGCATTTTCGTTGTCTTACAGCGATCATATCAAGTTATGCCTACCAATTGCTTGTCCTGAACCATTGGAGTGATTCTTGGTCTTCCTGATCTTGTTTTTACTTTCATTGAACAAGTTGTTTTAACCATCTGGGGACAAGACACAGTGTAGCAATTTTAACAATGTGAGTCGTATCTGACTAATTTCTTATACAAATTAATATAATTTTATTTATATAAATTAATATAATTTTATTTATATAAATTAATATAATCTTTTTATACAAATTAATATAATTTCTCTAAAAAGCAATAAAAATGAAAACATTTTTTATATTTAGATATGATGAGAAAAAATTTTTATTATAATTTCCATAGCATCTAGCTGAGAAATGCCCCATGATATCACTTTCAAACATGGAAAGACCTAAGCTGGTTCTGTCCAGATTATAAGAAATAGATCAGTATAAATTTTGAGAAAAATATTTGAAAATTGCTAAAATTCTCCCAAAAATTTCTAACACTAATGGCAAGGTGGGTCATATCTGACCCACTATGTTGCAAAAAAAAATTTTTATAAAAAAGCTCTACATGCTAAAATTTCCTGGCTTTGCCAGTTGCTAGTCAAAATATTGCCCTGAGGTTACCAGGAATCTCATCATTTTTTATAACGGTGCATGAGCTTCAAGGATTTTAATTTGTGCTTCTTGTCCCCAGATGGTTAAATGAGTATTTTACAAACTGCATTTTTAGTTAATTGTAGTTAATGAGCAATATCCATTTGCTTTTCTTTCAATTACCATTTATCTGTGATTAAAGTTCTGATATCATGTGAAATCTTTTCTTAATTTAATTGTTATGACTATATCATTGCCATACTATTGCCACATCATGATATTACCATGCCAATTAAACATTATGAAACTCAAAGGACTTACTGTAGATATAATAAAATGCAGACCAATCATATTACCAGTAATCATACCCATTTTTAATCGTTGTTTTGAATTTTGATTTGCAAGTTTCCAAACTTTTGACTGAGAAAATTGAAATTTCCAAACTTTTGTCCCACATAAGTCTTTTTATTTTGCCTGTAACTATCTTGATACATTTTCTTTTTCACTGCATTTTTAGCTGAATGTTAGTAGAATTAAGGCCACATAAGAAGTTCATTTAATGTGAAACTGTTTCTTTTTAATTTAAGATTTAATGCAAATTGAGCATTGATAATTTGATAGTTTCCAAACTTTTGTCTTGTACTGTATATCCATTGCCATGGGTTTTCTATCCAGTTGTGAATCCAATCTCCTATAAAAGGGCAACGTTTCAAGCAAGTTTCTTGATGTAGTCATAACTATGAACTCATTACAGTGATGCTTGTTGTAGCCAAGTTAGAGTCCCTTGTAGTCATCTAAATGACTGTACTCACTTCCAAAGCCATCCACACTTGTGGACTGAACATAATTTTATTAACTCAGAAAGTGAGCACAAACACGTTTTGTTTATAGGAATTGTTAGAGTAACCAATGACTTTTAACACATTGGCTTCCAAATGTACCTCTAGTGGACCCATGTTTTCTGTCCTCCTGTGCCAATGTAGCAGTGGTGGTACACTGAACAATAGTGAATTGAATTAAGCCGCGTTCTCACGTTGTTCAAAGTTGAACAACACTTGAATCAAGTTTCGTTAACACATTTCAACAGAAACTGATCAACAGTTCCAATTTCAAAATGGCGTCAAAAGGAGTTGTGTGTGAATTTGTACATACAATATCACTTTTGTTAGGAGAAGAACTAAAAAGAATTTTATGTAACATGAGCAAAAATCGTAGTAAACGCTGATTTTGGGTTAGCAAATGGATTTTAAGAAGAAATTGACTGGGAGTATCAGAAACCTTGCTGAGGGAACTGGCATTAGAAGATAAAGAAGGATACAGAAATCACCTAAGAATGTCAGAAGAAAAATTTGATGAACTCCTGTTGAAAGTTCATGATCTTATTAAAAAACAAAATACAGTGATGGGACAAGCAATCTCACCAAAGTTGAAGCTGCAAGTAACTTTAAGATATTTAGCTACAGGAGATTAATTTTCAATGCTTGCTTCTGTATACCTCATACCTAAAAATACCATTTTGAATTTCTTGTTGGATGTTTGTACAGCAATATACAATGCTTTGCAAGATTTTATTAAAATAAGTATAATATTTCATTAACAAGATTATTAAATTTTAGGATAAAATAGAAGAGCTTCAGCAATTACATCACGTGGCTTTTGTGAACCCTCTTTCCCTTCACTAGAAAATGATGATGATGACCAACTTTCTCCATCCAATTCAATTACAAAAGCTGGGGATTGAGTTGCATTACACTGGGCCTGTCTTGATAAGATTTCCAATCGCTTTTGTCTGATGACAGTTTGAATTTCTTCCTGGCAAATGATTGCAGTATAAAGTGGCATTTGTCTTAGCTGGACAGCCACATGTTTAGCAAAGACGTCAAATTCATCAACAGTGTCCTGTTTATTTTTGAGCACCACATTATCTAGTTTTTCAATTGCTGCACTTATTGATGAAATATTATCATCCACCCCCTTTCGTTTACGATTCTGAGGAGCATGAAATAAATTTGTTTTCTTTGAATGCTGTAAACCAGATGGATTGGCAGTTTCTGTCAAATCAACAACATATGTAACTTCCTGAGTATCATTTTTTTGGTAGCTTCAGGTGGAAATGGTGCAAGAAATTCATTTTTGCCTGGGTTCTCTGCTTCACTTTCAATATTTTCAATTTCAATTGCATCTTGTTGAGGGAATTCCTAAAAAAGACATAGAACTTTATTAAAATACTAGAATTGTCTTAAAAACTATATTAAAAGTCTGAATGCATTTTTGTTTGGTTACAGGCTCCACAAACTGAGGAAGAATGGCAGGCAATTCAAAATGAATATTACTGTTGATGGAATTTTCCTAACTGTTGTGGTGCACTTGACGGAAAACATATTGTTATAAGAAATGCCCCTCACAGTGGTTCAGAGTATTATAACTACAAAGGCACATACAGCATAATTTTGCTTGCATGTGTTGATGCTAACTATTGCTTTCGGTATTTTAATGTAGGCACAAATGGACGAGCAAATGATGCTTCTGTGTCTTATATCTGTGTCTTATGCTTCTGTGCCTTATACCAGGTTCTTGGAGAACACAGAATACTCCAGTGAATGTTTTGATGAATTTACATGTCAATTTAGGAAGCCGTAACTACACACGAACAGCATCAAATGTGCATGATGTATATGCTGAATATTTTTCTGGACAAGGAGCTGTACCCTGGCAACTTGATATGATTCATGATGATTAACTAATTAAAGTGAATGTAACATTATTTTAAGGAATTAAATGTATACTTACTAAATTTGATGATGTATCCCTTGTATTTGTAACACCACTTAGAAATGCATGTCCTGTTTTGTACCAAAACAGTTTTGGGGTGTATAATTCTTCTGTTCCCATTCCACTTTTTCTTGATTTACAAACCAATGAATGTTCTTTTTTATACATGGTTCGAATTATCTTTATTTTATTTTTTACATCAGCAGTAGTTAGCCCAGCAACTTCCATTTCTTTTACAATTGAGCCCAATGCGTTTTCTCTTGCATCTCTATTTTTATAATTACCCAGGTGGTGATTCCAAAGGCAGTCATGTTTGTTATACAGTTCTAAAAATTTCAGCATCATACTTTCAGACCACTTAAGGTTCATTTTTAAACTGCAGTATTATTTCAAATATATAACAAAACTATTTCAAATATATAGCAAAGTTTCACACTTTGCACACTTTTCAAATACCTAGCAAAGCTTCACAATTTGCACACTTTTCAAATATACAGGAAACCTACAACTGTGAACTTTGTGCACTTATGCACTTTGTGACCGGGTTAAGCCAAGTCCAAACTTGACCATCTTTTGTTCACATGTTTCAACAAAAGACTTGAATGGCTATTGAATTGAACGGATATGGTGGATGATACATGACTTGATCAACAAAAGTTTGACTGGGTCAAACCTCATCATTTGATCTGATAGATCAATTCCTTGCTTTTCGTTATAATTCATGACTAATTTAGGTTTCTGCAGTTTTCTTCCAGTCTGCAAGACACAATGTCAATCATATCTAAAGTTTGCTTTGTAGTTAACATGTACACATATCTTTTGTCTTTACATTTGGCCACAACAGTGCCATGTGGATGTTCTTTTTGAATTATAGTACCCTTCTATGCAGTTATATCAATGGCTTGTTCTAACAGGTTCCAATAGATGTGTTCTTCTGAAGCAGTTTGTGAGCTAATACAACTGAGGTGTAGAAACTGTCAGTAGTTAACATTCAACCAGCATTTAGATAGTCACTGCTTAGATCAAGGACAACTTCTATGGTCATTTGATTTGCAGCATTTAATGTTTGTCTTCCAGCATTAACAGAAAAGCAGTGTGTAAACTTTTGGGTCATACAATTTGAATACCTTGATGCCATATTTCTAAGTTTTGTTGGGAATGTATTGTCTGAAAACCAAACGTCCACTCCACAGAATCACAGGTTCATCAATCACAGTAGTTTCTCCAAGAATTTTCAATTTCTTGAGTTGATCTCCAGGAGTAGCTTCTTCATTATTGGAGAAATGTAAAAACAGTTGTTTAAATCAGTTTTGACTCAATAACCTTTCATACAAATTTGTTATAAAAACGTATATCTTCTCACCAGTAGTCAGTAATTTTAGGGTATTTGGCAATTCCCATATGAATAACTAATCCAAAAAGGGAATGCATTTCAAAGTTGGTTGATGGAGTCCATTTATGAAATCTTAAGGATCTGCTAATCTGGTTTTTGCTAATACTTGAAGTGCATTTCTGTTTGTCTCATGAATGACAATTTTGATAATGTCATCAAGTATGAGGTTGAAGAAGTCCATTGGATTGGCATTTGCAAGTAGTGATTTGCTGTATTGGGTAATTCCAGAATTTGCAGACAATAAAGCAACTCCTAGCCCTTTTCCTGCCTATGGCAGGGTTGGGTACCCATCTTGTCCCTGTGAATGGACACAGGGTTATATATTGGTTATGGTTTTTTCTGCAGCTGGTTGCTCGCCAATGCTGCACCCATAAGCTTTTTTATCATTGGTCTAGTGTTCGTTGGGGAATGCTACTTTGAAATAGCTGTGGCACCTGGTTTCACCATCATCTCCCCTTCTCCTGTCTGAGGGAGGGTCGGGTCTGTGGGTTCTAATCCTCCAGTCCTGCTTGCCCCCCAAGTCCCTCTCCACCCCACATGCTACCATGTCCCTTTGCCCCCAATTACCTGCAATCCCACAATGTATCTAATAAACTCCTCCTCTCCCCTCCTCATCACATGTCCATACCACCTCCAATGCTTTTCTCTCATGTTTTCCACAATGCTTCCCAACCCCAACCTATCTCTAATGTACTAGTTTCTAATTCTGTCAGATCATGCAACCCTGCACATGTAGCACAGCATTCACATCTCAGCCACTTGCATTTGCCTTTCATTGTTCTTCCTAACTGCCCAACACTCTGAGCGATACAGCATAGCAGGCCTAATGACAGTTTTGTAAACTTTAGCCTTCAACTTTAATTGGACCCAGTGGTCACACAGCACCCCACTTGCCAGTCTCCACTTAGCCATCCTGTATTAACCCTATGGGTCACATCAGAATCTATTTCCCCAGTGTTCTGCAATACTGATCCTAGATAACTAAACTCTTGTGAACCCCTAGAACCCCCTACCCCCACAACTAATCTCACCCCCTTTCTCCTGGCCACTGACATTGAAAGCTAGGTTCTAAGTCTTCATGTTCACCTTAAGGATCCCTCCTTCCATTGCTGTTTTAATGTCCTGTAGGCTTTTTTGTGCATCCTCTTTAGACTCCTCAAGCCTTCCCATTTCATCAGCAAATACCAGGCACTGAGGGGCCCATTCCCCTACTCCTGTTAGCAGCTCATCTATCACCAGAGTGAATAGGTATGGGCTAAGTGCTGACCCTTGATGGACGTCCACCTGCACGTTCAAGCTGTCCTAACCCTAGGGATGGAGCCATTGTAGATATCCTGCACTATCCTAATATGGCCTTCATTGACCCCTTTCTTTCTAAAAACATCTCACACTACCTGTCTAGGGACATTATCATATGCCTTCTCAAGGTCAACGGATATTGCATGAAGATCCTTCTTTGATGTTCTATGCTTTTCTATCATCTGCCATAGAATAAAGATGGGTTCAATGGTTTACCTATCAGGCATAAATCCAAATTGATTACCCCAGACACTAGTTTAGTCTCTGAGGCAACATTCTATGTTTGGTGGCTGAGGCATGTTTATCAGCTGGAGAATTGAGGGATGTGAGATGATGTGCAGATTATAAAGTAGACAAGGTACGGGTGGCAGTGTAAACACATTTATTTTACTGAAGTAGTCCGGGCTTGTTCTGTTGAACTGTAGATGTGTGGTAAACAATGTCCAACAAAGGATGGTCCTTATACAATGTCCAATAATGCTAAATGATGATAGAGAGCAAGGGGTAGACTGCATATCCATGACTGAGAGTGAGTGTGTAAGGCCAAGCGCCCACCAAAGTGATTTTACTTGTGACCTGACACATGATATGACATGTAACATGAGTCACAAGGAAGGTCATGTTAAAATGAATTAGTCAGCGTACACTGAAGTGACCCTACACAAAAGAAACAAAATACAAATCACGTCAGTGTCACATGAATGCTACATGCTCCACTTTTGTCACTTGTTACTGCAGACTTTTTTCAATATTTGTTTAATTTTTAATAGAAACACATAGAAAAATGAAAGATGACCCTGAATTTAATATTAATTTTGTTAGCATAATTGATATTTCTCTTGCAATTGTCTCCCAATCCTTGTCCTGAACATGTCTCTTGCTGTAGTCAGAACTTGTATAATCATACAAAGATGGGTTTTTTCAGAGTCAGGTATGTATAATTGGTTATTGATTTAATCTACACAGTATTTATTCTGATATGGCAGTGCACCATGGGGCTGCAAAAAGAACTCACAAAGGCGATTTCTTAGATCAATGGCATTATTTGTTGGTCTTTGACGATTTCCTAGCCCTGAATTTTGTTCGGTCCCTGTAGATGTATTCTCAGCCATGGGTTGTACAGTTGGATTGCTGAGGGCTCCATCATGAATCCTTATAAATTTATGCAGTACACACACTGCTTGAATAATAATGTCAATCTTATTAACATCACAACATATTGCTGTTTCCAATAGCCTAAATTTTGAAGTAAGCATACCAAAGGCACATTCTACAGTCTTCCACCCTCTAGATAATCTGTAATTAAATATTCGCTTATCATTTGTCAATTGTCTGCGATCATATGGTTTCATGATGTGGTTCATATCGGGAAATGCTTCATCTGCTGCAAAATAATATGCAAATCCTAAATGATCTCCTGGCAATGGAACAGGCTCTGGAAGTTGAAGTTGACCACTAAATAATGCCTTTCCAAAGGTACTTTGTTTTAATACCCTCCCATCACTATTCCGCCCATATTCAACAACATCAATAGATAGAAATATGCCATCTGCATCTGCCACTGCTAACAACAGAATGGAAAAATATCCTTTATAGTTATAAAATGATGATCCACTGTTTGGTGGTACTTTAATTCTGATGTGTTTTCCATCTAAACTACCAACACAGTTAGGAAGATTCCACAACTCCGAATAGCGATTAGCAACTCTTTGCCAACATGCTGTTGAAGGAGTTGGCATATATTCCGTTCTTAAAGTTTCCCATATTGCCAATGATGTTTCTGTGACTATTCTTCGAACTGTAGTGTGTCCATGGAGGAAATAGTATGAAAGTGCCTTGAAGGAGCTGCCAGTAGCAAAATATCTGAAACCAATTTTTACCACTGTTAGTGAAAACCAAACAAGGACTACAGCTAAAACTTATTTAATGGTCTTATTTATAGTCCAAGATTGCAAAGATAGATGGAAGAATTTGAGAGCCTGCTAAACTAGGCATTTAAAATCTACAGTTGGACCTTCTGGCTCAGGTGCCAAGGTGAAGAAGCCATACTATCTTGCAGAGCACTTCCACTTTTTACAACCGTTTACAAAATCCTGCACATCACATGGGAATTTTTCAAACTATGAGTATGCAACTTCTTCACCTGAAATACAACAAACTCAACAGGAACCTCAAGTTGTAAATGTGGCAGATAATGCACTAGAGGAGACACAAGTAGAGGATATACAAGCTGAGCAAAAATTCTCACCTACTATATCAAGTAATCCTTCAGAGGATCATCATTCAGAATCACCTGCTTCAAGAAAAGAACAGAAAACTCTCAAATATGAGATATCTATTGCTGATGTTAACAGGTCAGCATTAGAATATTTTGAATCAAGAAAGGTATCCAATAGAGAGGTGAAAAGTGATGATCCTGATCTTGGATTCCTTAAAACTATTCTACCTGACATGAGAGAAATGAATGGTGATCAGAAAAGATGGTTTAAAGTGGGAATTTTAAATTTGGCTGGGCAAATTCTTAGTGAATGCAAGGCACCAGCCCCATCCCAATTACTGAATTCCTCATCAGGCATAATGAACTCCTTCCACTGTCCACAACAGCCATCACAGACCTACACATACCTTACTGGTTCAGATCATTTGAATCAATTCAATCATCAATAATTATTACTTATGTTTTGTACTGACCTTAAAGTTATTAAAAGACGTTCTTCTGGAGTCACACATGCCCTAAAATTTGTATCTTGCTTTAGAATTGCAGGTTCAATTTTTCTTAGCAAAAGGAAAAATGTCTCTTTACTCATTCCATAAAATGACTGAAATTTTTCTGGATAAGAATTTAGCTCCCGGAAAACACTGAAAGCGCCACATCTCTTTGCATTTTCCTTCCAAAAAGTATGCACCCAAAAACGTTGTTTCTTGTGGTTATAATAATTATTAATAATATTTAGATTCAGTAACATTAATGCATCTTCATCATCAGAGGCCGACATTGTTACTGAATTTAGTTGTCTGAGAAATCATCTCGGTGTGTGTTTGGAAGCAACGTGACACATGTCACTGTCATGTTACTGCCATGTTGCTATCATGTCATGTGTCATGTCACTTCAATGGGCGCCTTGGCTAAGAGTCCTCATCATCCCAACAGCATTTATATATACTGGGTCCCTGACTGATGACTCATTAACTGATGACCTAATACCTAAAGACCTTATGACTTAATGACTTGTGACTATAAACTAGTAGGAACAGGTCCCAAAGTTATGCAGTTCCATTGTTATATCTAATGGGTCACTAACTAGTGACTATGACTAATGGGCTACTAGGAACTGGTCCCTACATATGACTCACTCCCACAGTTTCATAGAATGGCTCATCAGCTTAATGCCCTGGTAACATCCTTACTAGTTCTATCCCTGCTCTTGGCCAGTCTAATGGGGTCTTAAGAGGGGGTCTTAAGGTGAACATGAAGAAGACTGAGCACCTAGCTTTCATTTTAGTGGCCAGGGGCAAGGGGGTGAGATTCACTGTGGAGGAGAGAGGATTCCAGTGGTGCAATGGTGCATGCTGACGTCACCCATAGAATTAATGCAGGATGGCTGAAGTGGAGGAAGGCAAGTGGGGTGCTGTGTGACCGCCAGGTCACAATAAAGTTGAAGTGTAAGGTTTACAGACCGCCATTAGGCCTGTTATGTTGTAAGGCTCAAGAGTGTTGGGCAGTTAGGAAGAACCATGCTGTGCTACATGAGTGGGGTGTCATGATCTGATAGAATTAGAAACGATTACATTAGAGGTAGCCTGGGGGCAGGAGACATTGTGGAGATGAGAGGGAACCAGTTGAGGTGATGTGGGTATGTGATGAGGAAGGGAGAGGAGAAGCTTATTAGGTCATTGTGGGACTGCAGGTGGTTGGGGGCACCACAGGTAGAGGCAGACCAAAGTGGATGTGGGAGTAGCTGGTGCAAGGGGACATGGAGGTGTGTGGGGTGGAGGTGGACTTGGTGGGGAATAGGTGGCAGTGGAGGATTAGAACCCACAGACCTGACCCTGCCTTAGGCACAAGGAGGTTGAGATGATGCTGATGATGATGACTCCCTTCATTAATCTGAGGGGGAAAGAGCATGAACCCAGCAGTGAGAGAGCAACCACACATGTGGGTTCATCACATGAAATCTTTGCAACTGTGATTTTTCAGGTGCATCAACAAGAAATCACAAGTATGCACCTAACCTAAGATCGTGTGATTTGTCAAGCATACCCCATGTAGGGTTGCACATTATGGAGTACAAATCTCCCTATTAAGTTGGCATATTTCCTAAAATCAGTTTTTATTACATGTAGAATTTGTATCATGAACCAATTATGAGCACAGTCACACAAAAAGAATGATTTAGGGATACAAAACGTTCATGGTTTTTGTTTGGTTCCATTGGGTTCTTTTGGGTCACAAAAGTTTCTAAGTCTTTTATGGGAAGTCTAGTAGTCAGACGTGGAAACTCACTTCATAATCATGTGGGGGACACAAAGGACTTCAATTTAGTACTGTGGAATTAACCCTAGAAATCCTCTTGGGCAATCACACATGTAGTAATTAGTATAATACAGTTAATCCTAGTTAGGTGTAGGCTGTATATCCGATTTTGTGTTAATGAACTGACTAATGGCTTGTGTCCATGATGAAAGAACAATAATTGATGATTTAATTAGAACTATACTTAAGGATTAATATTTCATGAAATATCTTAACACCAGAACTATAGCTAAATAGTGTGTAAAAACTGCCAGTGATGAATACACGTCCTATCTCAAGTTTGGTGAAGAACCAACTGCCTCTTTTTTCTTCTTTTTGTGTTGATCTTTTAAATCTTGCATTCTGTGCTGATATTCTACCAATTTGAAATTCAAGATTTCAATTTCAAGTTGGATAGAACGCACGTGTAGTGACGTGTTATCATTACAGTACCACTGTGCAAAAAATTGGTGATGTTTTTTTAGGCCCCACTTTGACGCATCCTTTTGCACCCAAATGTAAAATGCAGAGTGGTGAAAGTTGACAGATAAGGAGTCTGATGGATGGTCTAACTTTAAATATTTTCTTATATCTGATACTATATTCAGTGCAATAATTGCTATGTTCCAAATATGGAGCAAAATCTGACAAATCTGAAACATTTTGGCAAACTTTTGAGCAAAGTTACCAAATCATGGAAAATGATTCCTGAAGAGTAAGACTTTACCAGAACGCTGGTAATGGCGATAATAGAACACACAATTAATAATATTTCACAACTGCAAATGGAGAGCGAGAAAATGGCTGGTTCCTTTTTAGGTTACAATTCACATGTTTGTTTTTTTTTTTTTGAGGCCATGACTATATATAAATAGCAACCCACTCCTGTGAGTGTGGCAATCAGAATGGTAAAGTGAGTAGCCTGAGAGATCAATGACACCAGTTGGAACATGGGTAGAAAGCCAGGATTCCATAACCACACCACAAGTCGGGTTTAAGTTCTGCACAGAGAAGTGACTGGATATTGCATGTTAAGGTGGATAAAGATGAATTGTGATGTTGGTTTTGGTATTATGCTGCAACTTGAGAAGATGGAGAGGAATCAACAAGGCAGTCAGACAAGACAGGGCTTGGCCTATGGAATGGGTGTTCAAAAGTGCCAGAAGGCCACAGATAGGGGTCAGCAATGTTGTGACCTTTGATCCTGTTAACATGTTCAAGGACAGATTGGGGGATGAGCCCTGACTTGGTGATCCTACGACAACCTTCCAATAATTGATGGCTACATTCTTGAAGATGTTGCACAATAGATGAAATTGGAGTAGATGGGTTAACATTATTGAGGACTATATGATGTCTTGATGGGTGCTATTACATAACACTAAATGCTGAGAAAAACCATTTCTGAGAATCCTGACAGCCTGAGAAGGTGTGTTGGTGACACAGTACTAATAGGAGGAACTGGAGAATGGTAAGTGTTTGGGCCAGACACCACAAAAACAGTTGACCCTGCTTTATTATCAGCAGTGATACTAGGCTGAGTAGTGGATTGAAATTCAGCTTGAGCATAAGTTTGAGGCAATTGGGCTATGGGTTGGAGACATTCCTCCATGGAGTCAGTAGATTTGTAACATGATTTGTTGATATGGTGAAGGGCTAATGAAATTCGCCTCTTCTTTCCTGCAACAGTAGGGGAGACTGGGGCAAGTTGTTACAAAATGCCTCTAGTTTTTATTTCTACTTTATTTAAAGAGCTATAATGGAGTACAAAACCCTTGTGAAAGAAAGCAGTTTCCCATGAATTCTCATATTTTTTATTCTTTAAAAAATTCACAAATAACTGAGAAAAAAAGGAAAGCATAAGGAAAGCAGCTTCCCTGCTTTCAGATACTTGGTGCTGACCAGCACCTACCAGCACAAACAATGTTTCAATGGTGGCAGATGACACCCACACATAGATGAAGCCGGTTCATACTTGTCAGCTCATATAGCCTGTGCTGGTAAGTTTACTGGAATGAATATTTAGTTCTTTCTTGCTGGTTGTTGGCACAGGTTGAGGTGACATACATTAAAATCACAACAGGAAAATGGATATTGACACTTTAATCTCTGCTGTTTTTAATAAAACCACTATATGGGATAAAAGAGAGCAGTTCCACAGCAACAGAAATGTAATGGAGAAGTGTTGGAAAGAAATATGTGTGGAAATAAAGGGAGATGGTAAGTAATAATAATAATCAATCTCATTATAATAATATTCCTTTTTTAACTCTTTCTTTAATTCCACTACTTATTGTAACACAGAGCATTATTTGAAATATATGTTACATGCATGTCACTCACACTTTTAGCTGCATTAGAGGGTCGTCCTGTTGGTTGTACTTGACAGTTCCCCTCATTATGCACAACAGAAACATCAGTCAGATGACACTCAAACCCTTCTTTATGCATGATGGCGTTATGTAGAACACAAAAACACTATATTATTATCTGCTAGAGTTATGTCCGTTTCTATGAGTTTAGAAAGTAAACTCCACTTGGAATATAAAATTCCAAATGCACATTCAACAGTTTTTTAGCTCCTGATAAACGATTATTGAAACACTGTTGTTCCAGGGTTAAATTGTTTCCTCCAATGGGTTTCAACAGATATGGAAGAAGTGGGTATGCTTCATCTCCTTTAAGACAAATGGAGCCTTCACATTAGTATTAGGTAAATTTTTTTGTTCAGGAATATGCAGTTTCCCATTGTCAAGTAGCTGGAAGAGATCAGAGGCTTTAAAGGTACCTCCATCACTCTGCTTCCCATATCCCCCAACATCTACTGTTATAAATTTGTAATTAGCATCTGCAACACCTTTAAGATAACCAAATGAAAATTGTTGTAATTGTAAATCATAGATCATGACTGCATTGGGCATTTAATGTGGATATGTTTCCCATCAGTAGCCCAAATGATATTAGGAAAGTTCCAAATATGATAGAAACCTTCTGCTATTGCTTTGAAATTATCTTTATTGGGTATGGGCATATGTTGTGGCTGTAGTTCATCCCACAATGCAATAACTGTCTAAGCAATGATTTTCCCCACTGTAGATGCCCCCATTCTGAATGTAAATGCAAGAGTCTCGAATGATGGCCCAGTTGCCAGATATCTGAAAGTAAAATTATTGAATTCAGCACGTATGTAAATGCCTCATTAATATTATTAATTTACAACTTGTATTATTTTTAGAAACCAAATTGAGGAAAAAGTGGAACTATCTAAGAGACCAGTTTGCAGTTGAGCTTCGAAAAATACCACCATCTCGTTCAGGTGATGCTGGTAATATGTCCACCCCCAAATGGCCATACTTTCACTTGATGCTGTTTCTAAAGGATTTAGTGAAAGCTAGACAGTCAAGTGGAAATTTGAGTTATGTGGCTCCCAATCCATATGAATTACCTAGCATGAGTTTGGTGGATGTTACAGAGAACACAGCTACTCTTGATTCAGGTGATGCTTCCACAATTGCATCACCCTCATCTTCAATACATGAGGTGCCATGTGAAGATAATACAAATCAGGGAGACAACCCAATGCCTAACACATGTGACATCTCTTTAATTCCAAAGAGGAAACAAACGAAAAGGCCTACAGACATATACAATGAGGCTCTGTTAGAAATTGAAAGACAGAAGCTTGAATATTTCAAGAAAAAATCCAAAAGCAGAATTCTAAAAGAGCCTGAAAATAAAAGTCTACTTCCACACCTTTGGAAGATCCCACAATGTAAGCAGCTGTCTTTCAGAAATCAGGTTCAACAACTTCTTGAGGAATATGCATACCAGCAGCAATTGTCTTCTCCAAACACTCCAGAGTCCTCGAACTCTATCTTAACCATAATTTCACAGCCCCCCTCAGAATCTTATGGATCATCTTCCCCAGATGTTTCCCAATCACTAGATTATACTGAATTTCAAAATATTTAGTAACATTTTCTAGTGTACATATTCCAACCCATATCTATAACATGTTTTTCTTATTCTATGTACAAAGGAAATAAACAGTATAGTCCTTAATATTGTCTGTTAATATATTTTCACAAACCTCAGAGTAACAGCAAGCCTTTCTTCCTGCAAAATAGGTTGCTTATGCAATTACACCACGTTTTTGTTAAACTGTGTTCCACCACACTTAAAATGTAAGTAAAGGTCTCCAATGTCATTCTGGTATATTGAAAAAACCTTTCTTTGTCTACCTTTAATTCCTTGAATAAGTAATGATATTCACCATGTCTTCCTCTATAACAGTTTATTGGATGAACACCAATTACTGGCTTCCATAATTTTAAAATAAGACTGTCAAGCAAAAGAAAATGTTCTTTGGATTAGCTTGACATCTTCAAAAAAAACCAGGCTGGTTTCAGTCGCTTTGACACACGTTCTTTGTGTTCACCATTAAGCGTTGACTGGCAGCACTGGTCAGCTCTGGTTGGTACCTGCTTTCTTTATGTTTTTACCCTTACAGTAAGTTGTTACAGTTTTAAACTTTTGTACATTTACTGCAAATGTAAAAATGTTTACCATCAGTGCAGGACTCATGGGCCCAATTCATACACTGAGTATACTGAATCCAATCACCTGTTGTGGATTGCAAGTGTGAACCAACACAATAAAGACAATAGCTTTCTTTATTGTTTTTTCTTTATTTCCTTGTGCCTAGAAACTTTTTTGGTTTTGTATTTTTAAAATCTAAATTCTTCTTGGCTTTTCTTTTTTTGTTTTCTCTTTCAGCTGCTTTAGCTGCCAACTCAGCTTTTGTTGGGGTGTCAGTAACTGCTGCCTTTCTCTTTTTGTAGCCTTTTCTGTTTTCTTTTCATGAACCAGCAACAGGAAGTGGCCTAATATCATAGGGTGAAAGGTGTTTGGTGGTCTGCGATAATGATTGTGTTGTGGGCATTGATGTCATCATACACTCTGATGAGGACAGAGCTTCTGAAGATGTCATAATGTTGTTTGCATTAGCAAAGGATGACTCAGTTTCATTCTGTGGTGCAGTGCTTGGGCAATCTGGATGATCAGTCACTGCAGAACTCAGGAACTCATCATTTGTGAAGATGACTCTGTTAAATGGATACAGGCCGGAAATGTGAAAACCAGCCTCAATGTTTTTGATGTTGCAGCAAGGGGGAGTGCATCCATTACTATGCCAGGAATGTTGTAGATTTTGAGTTTTTCCAGGGTTGTTCCTCATCCTGGCATCACAAAATCAGTTGTAAAACTTCTTGAGAGGCTCTTACACTGACCAGTCAAGGGGTTGCTGTTTATGAGAGCAGTGGAGGGAATGATAAAACTATCACACCACTCTCCTTGCATATTCAATACCTTCCATTGACAGGTGGGATTCATGATTGCCCATCAGAAACAGAATAGGTTTATCAACTGCACACTATGTATGTTTAATGAAGTGTTTCAAAAAAATCACACAAAAGTCAGGTGCCATCATCCACCCAGATTGATTAGCAGATCCAATACATCCAGGTGGACCCCATTCATGAAGTGTTCATGGTAGTTTTTTCTTTACAATACAAACGGTGGGGCAGTAGCATGCCCATGGGCACTAACTGCCAATGCCATCATCACTTATGTACCTCTCTCTGCAGAGGTCATAGATCCAATTTGCTTGATGCCTTTCATTGTGATAACATGCTCTGGCTTTTGCACAGTGGTAAGACCAGTTTCATTGACATTATAGATGTCTTGACATACAAAATGGTATCTGTTAAGTAGGTGTTCATACGAATCAAAAAACTTTGAGACATTTCCGTGGTTAAAACTTGTGGCTCAATTCGTACTAGTAGCCTCTGGCATCTGCAAAGACAGATTTGAGTTTGTGTGTAGGAACCCATACAACCAATCCTGGGAGGCCATTGCAGTGTGTGACCATGCAGAAGAAAAGCTTAAATTGTTTTTCACTGCATATTCATATGCTAATTTCTGCACTTCTCTCATTGAAAGTCCATAGTGATGCTTTGCAGCATCTTCTAGATAAATGGCAAGTTCCACTTCTTGTTTATCAGCAAACAGCTGACATGACTTTTTGTATCCTAATTCAGGTTTGGATGCTCCAGCTTCTGAAATAAATAATATAAATCCTTATAGCGAATATAAATCAAACATTAGGTATGTTTAACTATCTTCCTTTGCTAGGCAGTTGTAGGCCTATACCAAATCAAAGAAATGATTGTCATTTATTTACTTGCCAGTTGTCTTTTCTGACAGTAGCATTGCAGTGTCATGAAGTTAACATTGTGTTTTGCAACAGTCTGGAGTGTTTGTTTCTCTACCAACACCACTTTTGAAGCTGAAGGAAAGATGATTATGCTTCCATGGGGCAAGTTGTTACAGTGTAACAACATGCCTCGATTAAACTAACAACAAGCCCTGAACGCCATTACTATGTTTGACACTTAACAGCTTTCCAACTGCATGGGGAACATTAACAATATATTATGAAAAGCTACATTCACATAGCTATAAATAAAGACATAACCTGTGAGATTTTGATCTACATTCTTCTAGGAGTAATAATCAATGAAAAGTGGAACTTCAAAATTACTCGAGACCCTTAAAAATAAGAAAAACAAATTACCTGAGAACTCGTTATAGCAATTTTCTTGTGGCTGTTGTGGGAGAGGGATCACGTGATCAGGCATCATCCAAGCAATTTTGAAAGTGCTGCCACACTGGCAATTTTTAACTCATTTATGACAACTTGCCCCATGTAATAACTTCCCCAGTCTCCCCTATCGCTAGACAAAGGATCAGTACCTCTAGCAGGACCATCTTTCATTCACTGTTGGATAGTAAGATCCACCTTCATGAGGCTGAAAACAAGAACGTCTTTAAGTGAAGAAAAATTTTCAGTAAGCATAAAGTTGAGAGAGAATATATGAAGGAGGAGAATACACATATTTCAGATAATACACATATTTCATGCAAATAGACTGGAAAATAGAAGTATGGAAAACAATAGAATCAATATCAGAAGTTGAAAGAGAATTGACTTCAATAGAGTGGGTTAAGGACTGAGCCTTATTGGAAATGGCAGATAGTGATAGACATAACTATGAAATCTCCATCTCCAGTTTCCAAATGGCATGGTGTCACTCCAAAATTGCATCCTGTGTGGGGAAATTGAAATGGCTGATGTGGCGTGATGAGCTTGGTTGGAGTTTTGGTCAAGCCAAAATCCACCTGATTGCTCCATCACTCCATCATGCCAACTGACCATGTGTGGCAAAAACGTGGTGGAGGTATGCCGTGCCACCAGGAGGGAAACTGATAAATGGAGTGACATCATGCCATTTGAAACAATGGTATGCTCATCTGTGGAAAACGTGATCCAAATAGGGATCAGTATGCAAGAAGCAGCATTGGAGAGCAGACCATAATGGCAGGTCGGGATTTCTTGCTAGAAGTTATGGAAAAATACAGGGACTTGCCATGCTTATGGCAAATAACACATCAGGACTACCATAACAAAGTGAAACGAAACATAGCCCTAGATCAGATGGTCAAAATTTTTAAAAGACAGATCCATCAGCCAACTGGGATTCTGTTGTGAAGAAATTGAATTCAGTGAGGAGCAGCTGCAAGACGGAATTAAACAAAGTTAAGTTTTTTTATTACATTTTTGGCAAACTTGCCACAAACAGGGTCCAAGGAAAGTGCTCACTATTGCCATTCATTCTGCAATGTATTAATGTGGACAGTGCATTCCAATTTAGAAAATGCCAAGCCCTTTAAAATTTAAAGGGTTTCAATTTAAAGTACTAAAAGCACCATGTGTTGATCATCGCCATTCATCCCTAAATGTATCAGTGTTGTCGAATGCAAAAGAAACAAAAGAAATATTAATTTCCAAATGCATTCCATTTAGAAAACACCATGCTTTTTAAAATTTCATGAGTTTCAAAATTCCTATTTAGATTATGCCAGATTTTTTTTAAATTGCAACGTGTTTAAAAGGTGATATTTAGAAAACGCTTTCATTGGAATGCATATGGAAATTCCCATTTCTTTCACTTTGAGGCATGCAGCCTTGTTTGAAAATTTCCCACGTGCAGTGCCAAGTGTGGTGCTATGCCCCAAACCACAAAGACTGGGCATTCTCCTTGGACTTTTTGCCACTTTTCTAATTCTCATGTATTCAAGTATTATGCATTCAAATATAAATATATTAAAAATTTTTGTGTCCCTCAGATTAAAGCCTCTATAAGGTGTGGGTCAAGTGCAGAGGACATACACACACCCAAGTTATGATATTATATGGCTTTATCCCATCTGTGGCAGGATAAGTTCTTCAGGCCTTATCCTGTCTATGATAGGGTCTTGTCTTCAGGCCTTATTCCATCTATGGCAGGTTGGGTCTCCAGGCCTTTTCCATCTATGGCAGGTCAGGTCTCCAGGCCTTTTCCATCTATGGCAGGTC
>JAAFCE010005724.1:5607352-5627678 GCA_013389805.1 Trigoniulus corallinus
ATCTATGGCAGGTCAGGTCTCCAGGCCTTTTCCATCTATGGCAGGTCGGGTCTCTGGGCCTTTTCCATCTTTGGCAGGTCGGGTCTCTGGGCCTTTTCAATTTTTGGCAGGTCGGGTCTCTGGGCCTTTTCCATCTTTGGCAGGTCGGGTCTCTGGGCCTTTTCCATCTTTGGCAGGTCGGGTCTCTGGGTCTTATTCCATCTATTGCAGGTTGGGTCTCCCAGCCTTATTCCATCTATGGCAGGTTGGGTCTCTGGGTCTTATTCCATCTATGGCAGGTCGGGTCTCTGGGTCTTATTCCATCCATGAGCCGTTCATGTGCTCTTATGGTATCTCTCATGACTGTGTGACTTTTTTTAATCATTGGAGTGACCATTTCCAGCAGGCCAAAATATGATTCTTCATCCATGCAAAGGTAATTTTGCCAGTCACTTGGTTCTAGTGTTAGTTCATTTAGCAAATTCAGATGTGAGAGCCTTTTTCTCTAAAAGCCATGGTTTTACCCATTTTGTTCTTCATTTCTTTTTTTTAATTATACACACAGCAGCTGCCATAAGTAGCAATTCTTCTTCATCCATGCTGTTCTCACCAACGTTTAAACCACACTGAAAACAAAATGGCATGAGCAAAATGGAGTGATGGTATGTGTGCTGATTTTTGCTGATTGTGTATGGGGGCTTAAGAAACATGGAGAGCAGAGAAGACATGAAATTACCTGTCTGCAATGACTTGCAGATATCTTTTCACATTCTGCTTCATGGGATATGAAATCATAAATGTTGTGTAGCATTTCTTCACACTGTGATTGATATTGTTTCCCTGTCTTACAACATGAATCATCCATTTTCGTTCAGTGATGAAACTTATAGTGAGCCCTTTAATAATGCTAGACAATTGTAATGACCAACTGGAGAAATCCATTTTATTAGCAATTTGGACACATTTATATTGGTTTAAAGTGGTTGCACCAATAATATAGGAAAATAGTAGTCCCAACCCCTAATATAGTAGTCCCAAAGTTTTGCATTGAGGAGGGTTAGGGATGCTAAGAAAAAAGGACTCATTGTTCTTGTCATAGAAAGGGGAGGGTCAAGTAGTCAAAATGTAGACCATATGTCAGCTTGCTTTGTAAACAACTGTCTGAGTCATCATCATACCCTTATCCCACTTATGGCAGGGTCTGGACTGTGGCTTCTAACCTTCAACTTTCCTATCTCCACTTAATTGCTTCATGTTCCATAATGTTTTATTATAAACATTAAATATATCACATACAATGGAATCAAGTTTCAACAAAATATGCTGCTAATAGGTAGACATGAGCATTACATTGTACCACTGTCATGAACAATATGCCTAATGGCAGGACAGGCAGAATGTTAAGGTAACGCCCCTGTGAATTACTTACTCAAAAATTTTCAAGTGAATCTAACGTCGATATAGAATTTTATGAGATTATTGAAAATAAAAATGTCACTGCCTTTAGAAATCTTTTACTCTACTTGGAGGTATAGTTGCATTTTCCATTGCTTTTCTAGTTTGCAAGCACCAATGAGTCAAAGTCCAAATTTGGTCATTGCAGGCAGAAAGATTATGCCACATGTTTAAGGGGAAAAAGTTTTTTGGTAGACTTTTTAACCACATTAGTAAAGTCCACCTTTAGGCTGGCTTATGCATTACAGGGTGTATGCTATCAGATGAGAATGGACACCTATGTTATAGGTCCCCCAGGGAAGTAATTGTCACCTTTATGGTACATTACTGGATTAGTTTCGAGGGTTGGGGAGTAAGCTGGGCAGCCATAACAGGTCAAACCCTTAGGACGCTGCCCGTGGGAGATGAGGTAGGTGAAAGGATGAAGGAAAGGGTTTATTTGCAGCACCCAACGTTCTTTACCAAACACTCAAGTTGGTATTGACATGGGCTTGCACTGCTTACCTTCAGTGATCTCACAGGAACTGGTGTGTCCAATGCAACTTGGCTGCACTTTGTTAATGAAACAGGGCTTGATGTTAAATTCTTTCTCGAGAAATTTTTAGATGACAAATGCATTGCAAAGGTGGTGGAAGAGGGGCTATCTTCCTGTGCCAAACTGCAGCAGGAAAAATATTTTTGACTGGGGTAGAAGATGAGAGTTGCTGTTAAACCTGTGCACATGTAGCTTTCTTAGGATATTCAGCTGCTGGAAGCAATGTAAAGAAGAATATCCAATATTGAATAAACCCTAGAGTCCCAAAATGGGGGTCTTATCATATCTTTATGATTAAGTTCATTGTCAAGTTCCTTCCTCTACCTTTCAATTTCCTTCCTTAGCTTGTTTTCTGTTTTGGCTCCTCTGTTTCGTTTTCTAACATTCAAAGTCAACGATCCCAAAATACTTGCATCCTTATAATGTAAGAACACGAAATTCTTTAATCCTTTATCATTTATATAGAATACAAATAGCTGTGAAGCAAATGCTGTGGTAAATCGGTGGGGGATTGACAGCTAATAGAATTAAGAATAAGTACAGTGAGGGGAAAAAAGTATTTCAACACCATAACATTTTAATAGAATGTAAGAAATGCATCACTTTATGTAATTAAAAGTTTACAGATATTTAGTGAATATCAATTGCATTATTCACTCAGTTTTAACTGAAAATCTGCAATAGAAAAAAATATTAGCAAAATATCAAATTCATTAGGGAAAAAGGTTTTTCAACATTACAAAGAAATGTAAAGAAACCAATTTATTAATGCTTTGTGTGAAGACCTTTGGGATCAATTACTGCTTGTAATCGTCTGGGCATTGAATTTGAGGATCAATTTTTGTCCATTCATCCTGCAAAATTAACTCCAATTCTTTTCTGTTGCTAAATTTTCTTTCTCTAAATTTTTTTATCCAAAACAGCCCATAAATTCTCAATTGGGTTGAGATCAGGAGATTGTGGTGGTGTTTTTAGTTAGTTCCTGACGCTGTATAGCAACCATTCTTTGTTCAACTTGGCTTGGTGTTTTGGATCGTTATCCGGTTGAAAGTAAAAACGTTCATGGAGTCCTAATTCTTCACAACTTTGAAGCAAATTATGGTGCAAAATCTCAATATATTATTTAGTTGTCATTATGCCATCAATTATTGCCAGTTTGCCTGTTCCTGTAGCTGCAATGAATCTCCAAACCATCACATGTCCTCCTCCATGTTTAACAGTTTTCTCTACATTGTTTTGGTTCATTGAGGTGTTGTTTTTTTTTTTGCCACACATGCTTTCTGCCATCAGAGCCAAACAAGTTAAACTTGGATTCATCACTGTAGAGCACAGAGTTCCAAATATGTTGTGGTTTGTTGATGTGCTCTTTAGCGATCTGTAATCTTTTTTTCCTATTGACTTCACTGATGTACAGTTTCTTTCTTGGTCTTCTGGCTTTAATGGCAGCTTTATGTACTGTAGATAATTTCTGACAGTTTTAGGTGCCACAACTCCTGATGATGATGATGCAATATCTTCAGCAAGTGTATGGCTACTTTTGAATGCAGATTTTTGAATTTCTCTTTGCATCCATCATGACTGTTGTGTCACTCAATGACTGGGCGTCCACTACGAGGCATATTTCGTATTGCTCCTGTGGCATTTTTCTTCTGAACAATCTTATAAACTGTGGTGTGATTTAATTTCAGCATTTGTGCTATTTTCCTGTATGAATTCCCTTGATCTCTCAGTAAAATAATGTTTTGCATGCACTGCTTATGATACTTCTGACTTTTTTGGTGCCATCTGACTAAATATATAACAATTAGCACTAAAACTAATTATTTACTTTCAATTATTAAAGGAAAAACTGAGTTCTGTAATGCAAAACAGTGAAATAATCAGTGTGGAAATACTTTTCTCCCCAACTCATTTCACTATTTCATTAATACTGACCTTTGCACTTAAAGGTTTAAGTTCATATGCAAATATAATCGTTTCAATGACATTTTATTTAGATTCTAACAAGTTTTATTGCAATACTTATAACATTTTAATTTTTATTCAAAAATCTTATGGTGTTGAAATACTTTTTTCCCTCATTGTATATTAGAGTTAGCTGGGGTGGTGGACATTGCTGAACAAATGAGGAAGAATAGGTTGATGTGATTTGGACAGCTAATGAGAAGAGGGGGAGAAGCTCATTATGTCTGTTTCAGGAATGCTGGTGATTGGAAGCACCCAGGGCAGGGGAATACCATAGCAAACGTGGGAGCAAGGTATCTGTGAGGATATGATAGTGTGACATGGACAAGGTACACCCCTCAGGACAAGATACAACCCACAAGACTAACCCTGATGCAGGTGGGATAATTATATGATGATGATATTTTTTTATATCAACAGACATTGAAGTTTAATTTTTTTACCTTCTAAATGCTTTACATATAGTTCAAAATGTTAGATAATTGCATCTAAATATTTGGCTAAAGAGATGGGGTCATAAATGACTGAGTGGTATGATCCTGGGGCTGATTTTTGAAAAAATAAGGAATTGAGAAGGTCTGATTTTTTCTGAAATCTTCAAGCCCCCTAGTTTCAGTAGTGGATTATCCTACCCTTCTGCCTCCCATGTGTCATCTTTTGTGTTAAGCACTATAGTGACCCAATAATCTGTGACCATCAGGATTTTATCAAGCTTAACTTTTATTAGATGACCTACTAGGAAGGAGTTTTAAGCTGAAGGTTACTTTGCTTTTGTGGTGGAAGGTGACCCATGTTCCACCACTGTTTGCTTTATCTTGAATCCATCAGTTGAATGAAACAGAAGGACTTGTTTGATTAAATGTAACTACAGAGTTTTAATTATAATAATCATGTGTTATCAGTAAGTACTGTGAGTTTAAATTCTATCAATGAAATTATTTAAATATATGAACTACATAAACTAAATCAAAAGGAGTTGATGGACAATGCATCCATATACACCAGCAGTAAGGAACTGACTCTTTTTACAAATTCGTTTTCAGTTCTAAAATTTTAAAGACTTACAGAATTCGAGAAATTAAATTTAAATTCAAAATCACATAACTCACATGCAATGCAGTGAAGTAGCACAAGCCAGCTGTGTCATCACATGATGCATGCAACTCACTACACTTTTATTCTCCAATGTGTGTAAATCTCCAGTTTGATTCTCCTCCTGTCCATCATTACACCTCTTTGTTTTCCACAACCCCTTTCTCAACATCTATTTAGGTCAATCCTGTCAGGTTGATGTCAATAAGAAATATGAGTGCCCCAAATAGAGTAGAGTGTCTACATATGAGTTTAATCTGTTCCACAACTGAGCTCACATGTTGAAAAACTCGTCTCTCATAAAAGAAATAGGATTAATGCATTCCAATCCTGCCATGGTATCATATAACTTACAGGTACTGTATAATAAGCATTAATGTCACTATAATGTAAATAATGTAGATAATTAGGAATACATGTTGTTTATGCTTGTTTTGGCTCAATGTTTGGCCTGCAACATTACTAGCATGGCTCATCTTAAAAAACATATCCAGGGATGATTGCTTTTGCCTAGATTTTAATATGTTATGAAAATGCATGAGGCAAGTACAGTATCATTGAAAAGGGATGCAGCATGACCAGTGGCAACTTTATCAGGGTGTTTCTTTTCAAAGAAAGATATGTGGTTGGCAAGTGTTGCAAGAGTTTTACCAATGACTTCAGCTTGTATATAACAAATTTCCACTCGTATGTAGGGACAGATTCTCCAAGAAATTTTTGTTCGTGTCTTGAATTACTCATATGTAGGGGCTCTACTGTATCTAGAATAGTTTGTTTCAGATCACCCCCACTCTTTAGATACATTGCTACATTTTTCCAATTTGCAAATAATTTGTAATTTCTCACCAAGGGGAACTGCCTTGCTTTTTAACTTTTGAGGGGCCTGGGATGACATCTCATAACATAAGCTTGTTAGGCTATGAAAAATGAAGCTATAAAATGCATGGATAATGCTGGAATGGTAAGGCTTTGGAAACGATGACAAGATTGCAGAATGGGATAATGTGTGAAGGGCAGGAGATTGAACTTGCCACACATAGGTGTTATCTAGGCCCAAGGAGAAATCCAGAAAGTTGTGTGCACCACTGTTGTAAGCATGCATTGGTTTATGATGAATAATATAGTTATGGGCATGATCTGGGACAGTGGTGGCAAACCTGTGACCCACTGAGCAATTTTAAGTGACCAGAGAATGATCATATCTAGCTTATTGTCATGGGGGACATTGCAGAAAAATGAGCGGCAGTAGGTTGAGGTTGTATGGACACATAATGAGAAGAGAGGAGGAGGAGGAGTTCGTTAGGTGTACTCAGGGCAGGGGGAGACAAAGCAGACGAGGGAGCAGGTTGTCCAGAAGGATATGGTAGTGTGTGGGTGGATGGGAACCTGGCAGGAAGTAGTGCATAAAATTAAATAGCAGTTGCACCTGAACCATGCACATCTTTTTTGTTTTTTTTTTTGGAGGGGGGGTTTATTGTGACCCATCTTCAAAATAACGTACACCGCCACTGATCGAGGACTTGCACATCAGAGAGGTTGAACCTTTCTGGCACGTTAGCTAGAGGTTCAAAATCTGGATCTGCAACTGGAGGAGGGATGAAACTCAAACACTGAGGAATCATCGTCCTTGCTTAGACCTACTGGATTTTGATGTACAGTTGTGGCAGCTGCCTTTTTTTGAAACCACTCTCCATAGAGTAATGTAGGAGGAGATATATATTCTGTGTATATGAATACACAGAATATTCAGACGGGTTCAATGATCAAAATATTTTTAGTGGACACATCAAGGAGAAAGGGTTCTTGAATCTTGAGTGATTGAAATTTAATTTACCCTATTATCTTGAGTATAATATGCACCCATGAATAACACAGGCCTGCAAAAAAATACTTTTTAAAAATTATTTTACCTTTGATAACCGATTTTTATGTTATTAGGTGTGCTGATTCGAAAAACGCAATTCATTTTTTTCTATCACATAAGGTTTTCTCTCAAAACATTTTCATAGTTTGGAAGAAATAAAGGAAATTGCAGTATTTTGATGTTTCGATTTTCATTTTATCACTCCACAAATACATACTTTACATTTATGTTATAGGTCTAGTAATGATTGAATATATAATGATTTAATTTTCCTCTTGTGGAGTTACTTGAGATCACTTTTTAATCCTTATGTCAATATCCAAAAAGTTCCACATTGTTCAATAACAAGGGTACCCATATGGAATGAAATGGAATTGAGGCAAACACATATTTTGACATGCAGGTATTTCTGAAGCTATCATATTTCTTGATGGATGACGGCCCATGGATGGTTTTTATCTATTGTTTTATTATAATCTTTCAACCATAGGCAGCCTGCCTTTCTATTCGATATCAACCCAAAAATCCATTGTGTAGAACATTCATGCATTTGCTGTCCCACACAACAGTAATGTGTTATGCTTATCGTCATATCCTTATCATATCATATCCAGGAGAGGGGGCAATGCAGCAATTTCTCCCCCCTCCGTGCCTCAATGGGGTACATATTTCAATTGATGCATGATTCACCTTTGTATCTGATGAGGCATTTTCACACTGCAATCCCCTGATGAGGCATTTTCACACTGCTATCCCCATTTCTGTACTGCGAGTTCGACAGTTGCAGTGCAGTCCACAGTTGACTAAACCACCGAAGAGAGGGCACTGAGGGGCAGTAGAGCACCTGTTGAATTGCTAGCTAGATTTATAACAACGGATTCTAAATATTTAAAAATATTTGGAGTGCACTTATTTGAAGTGCTTCCCCCTGATCCACCACTGTATATACCATTGGGTCTAGCTTACCAATACTACCTACCTGCAAACTAATCCCAAGTTTGTTTTGGTTTCCCCCATGCTTCTTCTTTCCTCTTCACATTACATGATCATACCACACACATCCATTCATCATCATACCCTTTCCCTGCCTATGGCGGGGTCATGTCTGAATTGCATCTCTCCACTCGCAATTATCTCCCACCAGGTACCCATCCACACCAGCTGCCTAGACAGTGACAAATGCCTCCTTCCAGGAGCAGATCTAGAGGGGGAGCAATGCAGCAATTGCTACCCCTCAGCGCCTCAATGGGGTGTAACTGATGAGGCATTTTTACATTGCTATCCACATTCCTATACTGCAAGTCCAACAGTTGCAATCAAATCTGTAGTTGGGTAAACCACTGAAGATAGGACATTGTGTAAGTGGCAGGAGATGACCTATTGTACTTGCTAGTTAGATTTATAGTAAGGGATTCTGAATATTTAAAAATACTGTATTTGGGGTGCACTTTTTTGAAGTGCTCCCCCTTGATCTGCTGCTGAATCCACCACTGCCCCTTTCCTTTATGGATGGCCAACAACCCTATCATCCTTTAGCCACCTATTTCAAGGGCCAAGCTATCCTGTCCAACGGACATTTAGACAATAGTCCACCATAAATAAAAGCATACTATTTCTTGGCTTGTATTTACCATATATAGACCATCTAACATTAATAAGTTCATGAATACATGATAGCTTTTTATTAAACTGTACGCGATAGAACATTTTAATTATTTTTCTAGTTATCAGCATCCTTAAAACTGTAAAAAACGATAATTGTTTTGAAGACAATTTTTTTTCATCACAGACCTGTGTAATACACACTCCAAGTTTCAAGATTTATGTTCATGTATGTTAATAACAAAGCTAAACCAACTGGCAATCTTAACCTGTGTATTATACATGGAATTAAGATTTTTACATTAAGTCCTAAAACAACTTCTAATGAACTTCTTGTATTGAAATCTCTATAATCAAATGATTGGAAACATAAATAGGCCTACATGCATTATTTTGAAAACATCAGGTGACTAATTTTCTTTAAGCATGCTTAGTGATCTTCTGAAAATGGCTGAAATTTTTATTCCTATGTATAATATGCACCCAATTTTTTGGAAACAAACTGCATATCATACACAAGGTAATATGGTAATTAAAATAATCATCAGATATGTATATATGTATAATCTTCTAGAGGTCCTACCAAGGGGATGGGTCATTGGCATTAAATCTTTCCATTTGACATAGGTCTTGGGTTCTTTGATTAATTTATATATTTTAAGAGGTGGGTTTATATAAGGCTGACAGAATATGGTGAAACATCTCTCATGGGTCGGGTGATCACAACAAAAGCAGCGTACGTCAGGAGGGATATCGCATCATCATTCACACATGGGCTAAGCCATGTTTCCATAACAATTAAAGTTGCTGGAATGTCCATTGCAATAATGGTAGCAAAAGTATCTAACTTTCAAACAAGACAATGGGCATTGATATATGATAGATAACTATAGCCCTCTAGTTCTCCAAGGACTAGTTTCCGATTGGAAAGGGATTTTCCTGACAAAATGACTGATATCTACGAAAACAGGGGATGGTACATCTCCATCTGCTGACTCGGTACTCACAAAAATACCAGCCTCAAAACTATTCCAGATTGTGTTAGCCACCACCCACACTGGATGACTGCAACTTGTTGTTCACTGAGATACTTCACCAAGTAGGTGGGTCAACAGTACTAATTCTAACTTGAAAAGATTTATCACAGTTCAAGATTCAGAATGCCTTATTCACTTCACTCTTTCTCCTTCCTGCTGTAGCAGAATGTGAGTAAAGATATTACTAATGTAGATTTCTTGAATGAAGAATATGAGATAATATTACAGTATCAGAAGGCTTAAAACATATATTGTTAAATACCTTTTAATAAAATAAATAACTTTTTTATGATTTGCAATTTAAATTTTAAATGCAAGAACGATTCCTATTTAATAGAACAACTGTTGCATCTCTTCATTTTCTCGCGTTGCTATGGTAATGCCAAGAATGAATGGTAAACCATGTCATGAATCCCAAGAGGGGATGCAGGGAAAACATCAGTAAAGGAGCTGTGTAACAAAGGACAGATGCACCACTACTATAGGGGGCAGTCACTGGTAATGAACCACTGTTATTGGTAATAGTGGTTGGAGTAACAGCTGGCCAATCAGGTCTATCTCTTTGCCTTCAGGAGAAAGTAACTGTTGAAGGTTCATTACTCCTTGCAAATGAATTCAAAGTTGTTGGGAATGTGGAATTGCCAAAAGCCATTTTGTTCTCATCACTTTGACCTTGCATACCAGCTTGCAACACATCTTCATAGGAATGCACTGATGGCAAAGATGCCACGGCATTAATGATTGCATTTAGTTTAATTGCAATTTTTTGAAATGAATCAGTATTGCCTCTCAGCATTTGACTCACCCTTCAGGTTCATTCAGAGATCTTACTCCTAAGTTACATTCAACTTTTGAATGGAGATAGAAAATCACTATCCCATGTTTTTTAGGTTGATGGTGGATTATATAAATTACTTTTTTGCTCTCACATTTGCACGAAAAGCGACAACCTGCAGTATTTTGCAGAGGTATTTCTGTCAGCTTATGTTCTGAAAGTAGATGCTCCTGCATTTTTTATGTTCCTACATTTTCTTGAGTTAAGATGGCTGGCTCACACCTTCCAAACATGTATCAATGGAACTGTTGACCGATTTGGCATCCCACCAGAAACCAGTGGGATTATTTCAGTGGCCTATTTCAGGGGGATTATTTAAGTGGACTATTTCAGGGGGGTTATTTAAGTGGACTATTTCAGGGGGATTATTTCAGTTGGCAATTAGTCACACTTTGCATGATATGCATTGTCATTCAGTGGGATGTGATTGAACCTTTTACAGATTGTTTTGGGATGAGGGATACAGCCATTTGAAGTTTGTTGCAGCACCAAATAAAGGAAATGTTACTGCTGGGCAGGCATTATTTAATCTTGAAGTTGGTAAGATATGAATACATGTAGAATATGGATTTGGCAAAGTTGTCAACTTGTTTTCCTCTGGACGTTGTAAAGAAAAATAAAATTTTACTACTGCCTATTGCCCATACATATGTTGCTGCAACCTTCTAACAAATTGTAAAGGTGCTTCTATGGCAATCAAGTATCAGAAACGTAATGTCTTTCAAGAATATTTATGATGATTTCTAAGTCGCTGAATTAAGTTTGTGTAAGCATGTAAAGTCACATCACATTTTAGACGGTTGTTGCTTTTTTCCACAGTGCCTGCAATGTGTTTTTTTTTGCTGTGTAAAAGTAAGAAAAGTAATGAGACAGATTTTTTTAATTAACAAAGTTTTTGTTTTTTTTTTTTCAAACATCAATATTATCGCCTTCAAAGTAGTTCCCTATGGCAGCTATACACCAGTGGAGTCGTTACTCACATTCTTGGTAGCAGCGAAGGAAGCCTTCAACTGGTAGGGCATTTAACTGGTCAGTCATAGTCTTTTGAATGTTCTCTGGAGTTCCAAAATGACATCCTTTTAAGACATGTTTCAATTTCAAATATTTTACTTGTAAAAACTTGTATTTTGCGAGTGGAAAAATCATGTATAGTAGGTGCATTTGTTGATTTGTTCTTAAAAAAGTTGAGATAAATGTGGATTTTTGGCTCATTTTGTAGTAAACGGATGGGGCATTCATTCTTTTTGAATCACTGTACATTTGATATGCCCTTCAATATACCAGTGCTTCAGTTATCTGGAAAATTCAGTTGTCTGACACATGGTTGGTCCCAAGGATGCCAGATAATTGGGGGTTTACTGTATATGCTTAGAACAGGAAATTTAACTGAACGTTGAGGATGGGAGCTATATTGAGATCTCAGAAGGGAGCTTCATAGGTCGTCATGGGCCAGGTCATACAGCCACCACCCCAGAATTTTTGCTAAAGGGGGGAAAAATAGTGATAGGTCTGTATTTGGAAGGGTCAGTCCTAGACCCCCTTGATGTTAAGGGACAGTGTAGGTGGACTACCAGGAAAGAGGAATTTAACCTTGGTGCATACAGGTATGGAAGAGGTGAAGGAGCCTTAATCTAGCCCCTATCTTTAGTGGGACAGCTCCGACTGGGGGCATGCATATCAATTTCCAGAACTCACAGTAATAGAGGGTGGACTACCTGTGTGGGGTGCTGTCCTACCCCACAGGAGATGCTCATTAATGGTTTTATTTTTATCTTTATGTTGATTTCATTATTTGTTGCTATTCTCTTTTTTCATTGGGGGTTTATTTCAAATATTTTACTTGTAAAAACTTGCATTTTGCGAGTGGAAAAATCATGTATAGTAGGTGCATTTGTTGATTTGTTCTTAAAAAAGTTCATTAGGTTCATTGTCAATGTCGGCAGAAAAGAAAACTTCCCAAAACGTCTTAGGTCTTTTTCCTTCTTAATAATCTTTTATTTTACATGAGAAAGTTATACCCACCTGAAGAGCAATTAGGCTGAGGCCATGGTGGAGCCGAGAGGAGAAATGAGATGAAAGAGGCCCGATATGGAACGATTGAGCAGAGAAATGTATGGCCATGGTGGAGCGGTAATAAAAGCGCTTTCATACTGTGGCGCCATCTATTAGGCCCCAAATAAAATGTTAATTTAGAACATTATAAGTTTAGAATTCTAAAAATGCAGCAGTGTATTTCACAAAAAATGTTGCGTAGGAAAATGCTTATTAATGAAAGCAGTAGCTTGAAAATATATTACTTGTTGAAATTATATAAAGCAAGAAAATATGATGCCCATCCAATAAATAGAGATAGGCAAATCTGTGGAGAATATCATCATTTAGTGAAAAAATTATGTGAACATCCTGACAAATTCCATCAATACTTCAGGATGTCTATATCAACATTTGATTATATTTTGGGAATTATAACACCTAATATTGAGCCTAAATGGACCAATTTCGTGTCAAGACCAATAAATGCAGAGGAACGCCTTGCTCTTACAATAAGGTGAATAAAATATATGAATATGTTTATTTTTATATAATGGGATGGGGTTTTCCATGTTAAAGAATATGAGCAATACACCGAGTGAAATATCCAAATTTTAATAAACATATTAAATGAACAACAATAAAAATCATGAATAGAATTACAAATTTTTAATATATTAAATCACAGTAGAGTTTCATTATTTGTGAAATAAACATGTTGATACACCAACTGCTGTATCTCAATACGAAGTAACATTTTTTTGTTATCATTTAGTTTTCTAACATGAGGCAAAAGGCTTTCAAAAAAATTTCGATCTTCATCTGGTTTTTCATTTTCCAATAGGCGGAGTTTTTTTTGCTCAACTTCCAATAATGCAGAACCAATATCATCCCTCGAATTCTTTCCAAAACTTTGTTTGGAAACTTTCTTTTTTGCATTAGTTGTATTTGGAGGTGAGGTAGTGTTTGTGCTATCACTGCTTTGCTCTAAGATGAAACCCTCTGCATGTATGTCATGGCTTTCTACTTCTTAGGTTCCCTGTACTTTCTCTTGGAGTAAATTGATCTTTCAAAAAAAGTAGGCTTTGGTAATGTTGCCAAGTGGAGTACTGATCATCATTACCTGCATCACCAGAGTGAGGTTTTTTTATTTTCTGTAGCTCAATGCGAAATTTGTCCCGTAAATTTTTCCATTTTCCTCTAACTTCATTTCCTGGAATTAATGATAAGCATAGCATTATGATTAATCCTGTATTTCAGATACTAAGTGATTTTATTTATTACAGATATCTAGCAACAGGATCATCATTCAGGCACCTTGCATTTTTGTTTTGCTTAGGTCGCTCTACTGTTGCAAACATTATACGAAACACCATTGTGGCATTATGGGAATGTCTTCAGCCCCATCATTTGAAGGTCCCCACCAAAGATGATTTTCTCCAAATATCAAACGATTTTTATAATATTTGGAATTTCCCAAATACAATAGGGGCAATCGATGGGAAGCACATTTGAGTGAAGTGCCCTCCCCATTCAAGATCCATGTTCTATAATTATAAAAATTATTTTTCTATTGTACTTCAGGCTGTTGCAGATTCAAAATACAGATTCACTATAATAGATGTAGGGGGTATGGGAAACAGAGCGATGGGGGTACATTTCGGGCTTCTGCACTTTTTAAATTGATGGAACAGGGAGGTCTAAATATTCCTGAGGACTGGGCCCTGCCTTTGACAAACATAAAAATGCCATTCGTTTTTATTGGGGATGAGGCCTACCCACTCTTAAAAAATTTATTAAAACCATACAGTGCCAGAAACATGGATCCTGAACGTGAGTACTTCAACTTGGGCCTATCGAGAGCCCAAAAAGTTGTTGAGTGTGCTTTTGGTATCCTTAATTCAAAGTGGAGAATCCTCTGGAAACCAATAGAAACCTCACCTGAGATAGCAACAATAATTGTGAAGGCCATCTGTTTATTGCATAATACTATTATTGATTTAGAGGGCCCAGACATAACCAACGCTGTAACTGGGTTAAGTGCAAATTTTAAAAGACGTCTTGGTCGACGTAATAATAGACCAAAGGCTGTGGCCCAAACAATAAGAGATAATTTCAAAATATTTCTATGTCAAAATAAAATTTAACTTTTGATTTATGTTATTTATTGTAAAATGATTAATATTTTTCATTATGATATGTTTTTTATACCATCTTTCATAGATAAATTTTTAAAACATGCAAAAATGATTGAAAATACTTACGTTTAGAATTCTTCTTGACTGCAATTTCATCCCAAAGTTTATCCAAAACGTATCTATTATGATGTTTGAGATCTGATTGATCCCACAGTGGTGGACAATGAAACACTGCAGAAATTAATTCCTCAATGTTTATAGACATTTTTGAAATTTTTGGTAATTTTTATAAGTTTTTGTTAAGAAATACACGTTTGACAGATAGAACATGTGCCAAAGTCAGCGATAGAAAACACGCTATGAAACAAATTTCTTTGTTTCAATTCTCTCCGCTTTGTTCTCCTCTTTCCCCTCTTTGCTCCTCCCCTCTCCACTATGGTCGCATCCATTTCAATGTGACCGTTTGTTTACATAGCGATTCGATTTGCAATCTTTCTTCGCTCCTCTCCGCTCCACCATGGCCTCAGCCTTACAATTTTATTTTTAATATTCTAGATCAATTATCACCTCAGGTTATAATTACTGGAGACTAAAGATTTTTATAAATTTGCTAAATAAAATAGTCAAGAAATGTTTTTCCAAAAATGCTAGCTATCTAACTGAAATATTCCAAATTAGCACACATGCTCTAAACACAATTACTATAAAGTGTGCATCCATTGGCTGAAGACTAAAGAAATCTGAGTAATCAAAAATTGTTCTTTGAAAATGCTAACAATATAACTAAAAAATATAAACTATCATACATGCTCTAAACACAATTGCTTTTGCCATGAGGAAATCCTACATAAAAATCAAAATTGTTTTCTTGTCTGCTGTTGTGTTCTTCCTTTGCTGTTGGTGCTGTTGGTTCCAGGGTTATCCTACCAAGTCCTGCTTCCTACTATAGACTTCCAGGGTTGGTGTAGATGGTCTTCTTCAAGATCTTCTGTTGGGGCATCCTCCTAGGCCAGGAACTTGATGTGGATCACTTACCCAGGGAGAGGGTCAGTTTTTCTCTAAGTTATATTCATGTCCAATGTTCCTCAGCATGTTGGCATCACTTCTTGTATTTGGTCCTCCCTCTCTCAGCATCTCCTGACATATGTTCACAATTCTCTCTCTCTCTATCTCTCCCTCTATCTCTCTATCTATCTTTCTATCTCTGCCTCTCCCTCTCGGTGTCTCTCTCAATCTCTGCCTCTGCATTCATTTTTATACTCCCTGTATTTTTCTTCTATTGGTTTCAAGGACGGGTTTTTTTAAATTAAGGGTGGTTTGCAGCTGCTTTCTATTAAAGGTTTTTAACCCTCCTCAATTTTAATCAGGGTGTCTATTTTTTTCATGAAAGTATAATAAAGTATAATTTTCCTTTCACTTACATAAAATAGGTGTTTTCTGGGGCAATAATTCTCACTTTAGAGGGGTTATTATAGGTTTGAAATTCTAGTGGAGTGAAATGGGTAATTTCCATAATGTTAGTGGGGTTTTTCAATGTTCTTAATTTCAGAAAATTTATGATGAATTTTCATTTGGGAAAAGTTATGGAGTGTGGGGCAAATTATTGATTTATTTGATAAGGTTTGGGGGTAGGTGACTATACTGATACTGAATGAGGGTTGAGGGGGATGCTGAAGGAAGATACCTGTGTGTGCCCGGGGTAGAATAGGGACACTACATACCTGCATGTCGTAAGAGGCGACAAAAAGGGGTGAGTTTTTCTTGCCCCTGACTGGACAAAACCACTGTCGTCTCTGTCTATGACGTGTTCTGGACAGGACGATACCAACATCGTGGTTGTTTGAGCGTTCTGTCTGACTTGTACTCGGTCGATGTAGGCTCCTTACTGAGGTGACCGTAAACAAATGCCTACCCGCGTGTTTGCCGTGCGTAGAGACCCGCACCCTGGGAAAAGTGGATCGTGGTGGTTGAGGAGGCGTATGCCCTGCGATGTCTCTTTGCCACTCCACACTGGTGAGGTGGCTGACAGACATCGGGGACTAAAGTTGCGATCCACAGTCTCCAAAACATCACTTTGGCCACAGCTTCCAGGGAAAACGGGAGGCCAAGGCAGTAGCCCAGGCTTGGTCAATAGGCCAGGGGCGCATATGTTGTTATGCCTCCTAGGGTGACTGTAAGTGGACCGGCAGTCAACCCCGATGCCAATGGTCCGGTACTCGGGGATTATGCCACCCTAACGGTGTCCTGCCCGAGGAAACTCGGCGACCCGAATGGGCGTCCCCTCATTGGGCTCCGTGGTGGGTAAGACCTGCGGGCAGCGAAAACATAATTATCTAAAATTATGGCAAATATAACCCAGAGGCTGGGGGCCTCTACAAATATCCCCACCCCTCCCCCTTCTTTAGTTTCATTGACTTGTGTTGAGCCGGAAGATGGCAGGCTCGGTCCCACCCAATTGAGTGGGCCAGCTGCCACTTAGCTGATGGAGACATGTACTGCTCCAACAAAGAGGCCGCGTTCCCCCAGTAAGCCAACTGGATCAGGGAACGAACCTGTGACGTCTATGGCATCAGCACCTGCCCTTAACAAGAGGCAACGACCTCTTAGCCTTAAGGTGCAGGGTTCCACCGCCGATGCAAAGCATGTTCCTGCATCTACGACTTTAGGTGCAGTCAAACACCCATCCATAACTTCTTCCTATCCTCCCCAGTTTATTTCCATCTCTGGGGAAGATGGTGCAGCCTTGGGGAAGGCGTCGCCCTTCCTTATCGCCCAAGCCATCAAGGACATTGCCGGCGACGTGACTTCGTTCAAGAAACTGCACAATGGCACCTTGTTGGTGAAAGGCATCCGCCCCCCACCAGACCGAAGCATTATTAAATATGCGAAAGCTCGGTGATATCCCCATTGTGGTCGAACCCCATCGCACCTTAAACACCAGTAGAGGTGTGGTGCGGTGCCCTGACCTATGCGGGGAATCAGAGGAGCAGATAGTTGAGGAGCTCAGGGACCAGAATGTTGTGGCTGTTCGCCACACCTCGGTCCGACGGGATGGAGAATCCCGCCCATCTGACACCTTGGTGCTGACCTTTGGTAGGCCCAAGGTGCTGGACTACGTCATGGCTGGCTACCTCCGCTTGCCTGTACGTGCCTTCATCCCGAGTCCGCTTTGATGCTTCAAGTGCCAGCGATATGGCCATGGACAGAATTCGTGTTCTGCCAAGGCCATGTGTGGCACTTGTGACCACTCCCCCGAGCCTTGTAAGACTGCACCTGTCTGCTTAAACTGTAAGGGCAACCACCCCGCCTCTTCTCGGGATTGCCCTACTTGGCTGCAGGAACGCGCGAACCAGGAGTTGCATGTCCAGAAGGGTATCAGTTTTCCGGATGCACGGCAGCTGCTAGCCTTGCCAGGGACCTCCACTCGTGGAGTGTCCTATGCAGGTGCTGCAAAGGCAGCTTCTGTGTCCTCTGTCTGTACCCAGACGGACACCCTACCTCAGCTCCCCCCTCTCATCCGTTTAACGCCCTCTCGGGCCCATGGGGTCCATGGGGTGCCGGTCTGTGCAAGCATTGGCTGCCAGACGGACCCTGACCCCATTTCCATGGCTTCTTCTGGCTCCACCTTAACCTCTAGCCCATGCATGGGCCCCCCAATAATGGCGGTGCCAGCTTCTTTGGAGGCCCCTGATGCCACTCATCAAAGAGAGGCATCTCCCTTAAAGGCCTCCCTCCCTGTCCCAGCCCAGCCAACCTCCTCCACAGAGGGGGCGGTGGGTGTGACAGGCGGAAAGATAGTAGGGACACCACCCACTACTGCCATGGGCCATGTGTCCTTGGTTCGTCCACCCAAGCTCTCTGGCCAACGGCAGAGAGCACGGGGTGGTTTTATGCCCAAAGTGGGGCACAATGGGGATTGTTCCTTTGAGATGGAGGAGGACGAGCCAATTGATGGCGTCCCTCCCTTTTCTGCAGTGGGACGGAGAAAAGGCAGGAATAGAAACAAGCCGCCTAAGTCCACTTGATGGTAAATTTCCTACAATGGAACTGTCGAGGGTTTTACCACAAGAGGGACGAGATCAAACTGATGATCTCGAGGCACAACCCCGTCTGCATCTCCCTCCAGGAGATCCTGTGTCGAAGTGATACTCCCATGTCGTTACGGGGGTACACTGTATATGCAGACACCCGGCAGCAAGGAAGCCACCCTGTGGGAGGGGTGGCTATCCTTATCCGGAATGGGTGCATGCATGTGCCAGTGTCTCTGCAGACGCCTCTGCAAGCAGTGGCGGTCTCATTGCCACTGGCTGTGCTCACCACTCTATGTTCCCTCTACATGCCACCTGGGATTGATATCCCATGGGCAGACCTCGACTGCCTCAGTGCCCAGCTTCCAAGACCCTTCTTGATTATGGGTGATTTTAATGCCCATAATCCCCAATGGGGCTCGGACAGTCACAACCCCCGAGGGCACCTTGTGGAACAATGGGTGTCACACAATGGCCTCATTGTTCTCAACACAGGTGCCCCCACACATATGATGACTGCCCCTGGTGGCCTGTAATGCATAGACCTTTCCATCTGCTTTCCTGGGTTGGCACCAGGTTTGCAGTGGGAGGTCTTGTCAGACCCCTGTGGAAGTGATCACTTCCCCATCAGCACTGGAGATGGGGCATTGTCCCAGCACCAACCACGGTGGTGTCTGCTTTGGGCGGACTGGGAGGAGTTTGCCTGCCATATCTACTTTCACCCACTGTGTGATTTTGATTGGGTAAACGACCTAGAGAGTCACTTCACAGAAGTGGTGGTCAGGGTGGCATTGGCATCCATCCCCCAGAGCTCGTGTAACCCACCACGAGCACGGGTGCCATGGTGGACGGAGGATTGTCGGAGTGCGATTCGGGCTCGCCGACGAGCCCTTCGCTGCTTCCAATCTCGTCCTACCGGGGCCAACCGTATCGACTTTCTCCAAGCCCAGGCATATGCACAACGGGTGATCAGGGTGGCCAAGCGCTCCTCATGGAGTCAGTACGTCTCCTCACTCACCCATCACACGCCCTCCAAGAAAGTCTGGGAAACACTGAGGAAGATCCAAGGCAGATATTTGCCATCATGTGGCTCATGTCTCCTTGTACAAGGAAGACATTGCCATCTGCCGTGTGAGGTGGCGGAGGAACTGGGAAAGACGTTTGCAGCCATCTCCAGTTCCCAGCACTACACGGCAGCATTTATGCAGTCTAAAGAAGCTGCAGAACGCCAACCACTTAATTTTGCTGGGGGTGTCGCCGAGGGGTATAAAAATCCATTTACCCCTTGGGAGCTGCAGGCAGCTCTAGCAAGAGCCAGGGATACTGCCCCTGGACCAGATAGCATCAACTATAAAATGCTATGACACCTACAAGAGAAAGGCGTTAGATACCTCCTTGAGGTATTCAATTACATCTGGCAGCATCATGAAATCCCTGCAGGTTGGTGAGAGGCTACTATAATCCCACTGCAAAAACCTGGGAAGGATAGTAGCCTTCCAACAAATTATAGACCCATCTCATTGACGAGCTGTCTTTGCAAAACCATGGAACGAATGGTTAATTGGCGCCTGGTGTGGTATCTGGAACGGCACCACCTTCTTGCCGATGCCCAATGTGGTTTTCGTGCTGGCAGGTCTTCGGTGGATCATCTGATCTCACTGGAGACTGCAGTACGTGAGGCCTTTCTCCACAGACAGCACTTAGTGGCTGTTTTCTTTGATGTGGAGAAGGCATATGATACCACATGACGCCATGGTATACTGGA
>JAAFCE010005724.1:5637341-5719687 GCA_013389805.1 Trigoniulus corallinus
TAGCCTATGTTTTCAAGACCAAGCACTATATTATTTATCATTTCATGCAAATTTTCATAAGAAATTCTTCTGACAGGAAATATATGAATAACATTTTTAAAATTTGTTAAAATACTACTTCTCATAAAAACATAAGCACTTGTTGCTGAGTTAGTACCATCATATGACATTCCCACAATGTTACCTCCTTTATAATCAAAATATGGTTTTATGTAAATCTCATCCATCATTAGAATGACAAATTATTCACCATATGAAATACTTTCAAATTTTTGCTTAGCATATATTAAAAAATTGTGTCCTTTTTGATCTATAACTGTATTCATGTTATATGAGGAGCAAACTCTACGAACTATGGCTGGATGAGGAAGAATAATATTGACAGAAGATCTCAAACATTTATAGGCAGTAGGAGAAATACAATACAGTAATGAAGAAAATATAATCATTGAGGCTGAATAGTTAGATCTTTCCTTGCTTTTTATCAATAAACTAAACTTTTCAGAAATAAATTCAGTTATTTGATAACTATAAGATTCTTTAACATCATCCCTTGTATCACCCATTGGCCTCATCAAGGAAAGTATGAGCTTAAACACCTTATCATTATCTGTATCCCATTTGCAACTTTCAATTGAATCAAAATAAATTATTGCATTATTTATACAACTAATATTATTTATTTTGTGAGGTAATTGTAGACCATTTCCAAGATATTGTATTGCTTTATCATATATATAAGCACTCATTTCTAAATCTTCAGTTATTTTAACTGAAAACTTAATTGTTGGTGCAGCACAGTCATCCAAATAAATAAAGCATATATAATAATGGTTAGTGAGTGTGGACCATTTTTCTGATAGGCTCATATATTTTAGTAGTGACTTTAGTTCAGTAAATGTAGAAAACTTATCTTGTTTTTGCCTGTGTCCCTCATCATTGATACTAATTTCAATTGCAGTTTGAAGATGTTGATATTCTATTTTTTTTCTTCTCTCATCTGGGCTGTTTCTTCTCATTAAATTTATTTTGCTAAGGTAACTTGGACAGTTTGGGAACTGTGTAGGGACTGCTGAATACTTTAGCCTTGGATATTTTAAAGGAGCAATAACTTGCTTTCCTGTTTTGTCATCATATGCACTGGTAGTCCAAAGTATGTCTTGGGCATTAAAATGTAATTCACAACCCTACAAGAAATGTATAGGTTTAGAAGGGGTTAGACCTTAAAATAGCTTTGGGATAATTGTAAGATAAATGTATTAGAAGTTGTAGTGTAAGCCTCAAATTCATAAACATACACATACTACTAGTTATCTACCTCCAAAATAGTAACTATGCCAAGCTATTAGTAAAGCTTTAGGGACCACAGTGAAAGGCTAAAATGCTTTTACTTAAATATATTGCTATTTTATATATATGAAATAAATAATATAGGGCCCAAATACACAATCAGTATACTGTATAGCAATGCTTCTCTTACCTTTGTATTGCATGTTGGAATAAAATCCTTCTGTGGGATAGCTTTAATCCACTGATTTCTTAAATTTTCATTTTTGGGAAAACTGAATATATGCACTTTGTGACCATTATCATAGTTTCAGTGCATCCAAAAACACAACATTTATTTGGCATTATCAAATAAATATTAATTTTTACTTAAATTAATTGAATATTGCTGAATATTTCATAACAATGTTAGCAACACGTGTTTGCAGCATTCATTTTGCAAGCCTTTTTTGAGTGACGTCACAGCCCACAGGCCTTGTTATCTAGGTGGTCTTGGTTGAGGTGGTATGGGCATGTGATGAGGAGGGGAGAGGAGGAGCTTACTAGGTCCTTGTAGGTAATTGGGGGCACCAGGGGTAGGGAAGACTAAAGTGGCGGGGAGCAGCGAGTTGCATTGTACACACCAGTTCTCGTCCGATCACTGAAGTTAAGCAATGCAAGCCCAGTTAGTACTGACATTGGTGGTCGCTCAAGAAAGCTGGGTACTGCTAATACCCAATAATCGTCGCATTAGTGTAGTGTCTGTGCAGTGTATGCATTAGAACTATGCAGTGGATGGGTCTCTAATGACCTTTTAGTTGACAAGACCTTAAACACCAACAAACAAACAAATAAACAACCAAAGTGGATGTGGGAGCAGGTGGTGCAGAGGGACATGGAGGTGTGTGGGGTGGGGCAGGACTTGGTTTCGGATAGAAGGGAGTGGAGAATTAGAACCCACAGACGCGACCCTGCCTCAGGCAGGAGAAGGGTGAGATGATGATGATGGCTTCATGTTCAAATGTTCCTTTTATGTGGTCAATATACTAGTCCATGCATGTGACAATATTCTTGAAAATATCCTCAGTAAACAGCAAGCTTCAACATTCAATAAGTGTTGTTGCACTTTTTGTATGACAAGGAACACCAGCCAAATGAGTGATAATCTCTTGTTTTCTTGTTCTTTCCATTTTGTAGTTTTATCCTTAGCCAAAAATAATCATCATATTTAGCAGTATCGGTTTCATCTACTCCATCTTGTTCACTTTCAGAATCCTCATAACGCTGCTTCACAGAATTTCATTTCATGAAAATTTCATCACAGTCTTCATCATTCATGTCATCATCCTCTTCTAGCATTATAACCACTTCATCTTCATCCTTTGGATTCTGTAAATCACAGGTTCTTTCACTAGTTACCATTCTACATCCACTAAAAACAAAACAACTAATAAGTATCCTATCATAAGAAACAGGCATCTTTAGCACCAGCAGGTGCACTACATACATTAGGATAGGCATTAATAGTATTTCTATTTATAATTTTATCAATACAGAGACATAATAATTCACTTACATAAATTGAGAATTCCAAATTTCCAGTATTCCAAAAACTTGCACAAGCAGGTGCACATGTAAAATTGGATCAAAATTGGTCAAACTTCCTCTTAAAATTTCTTTTCACAATGTATAAATGGTGGCACTATTGTAAACACCAAAAAACTAATTTATAAGAAGTCATAGGTTTTTTGCAATACAGGATTCCGTGTGGTCAACATTTGAAATTGCCAAGCATGTTTTGGAATGGGTGTGCCCAGCCATTCCAAAAGAAGGTTACAATTAAAGTTAAGGTAATAACTACAGATAGAGACAAGAAAAACGAGTTTAAAACTTAGCTTTTGATGTCTTCTAGGCTGCAGTCCACTCCTCTGTGGCTTTTTTGGCAAAAGGCTTCTGAAAAATGTTCAAATGACAAACAATTTGATTCTATGAGCATAAAATAATTTAATTTTTCAAATTACTAATCTAATAAATCAAAAAAACAATACTTATGTTTTTTGTTGGAGAGGTTCCGACGTTTTGCAAGTAGGTTCTTGCTTCTTCAAGGTTCATGTTTTTGATGATGGTGTGTCTTCTTTAAGGAGCATTAATCATCCTATCGTCTGTGGTAACAGTGCACATTCTCTGCCTGGAATAAAAAAATCCTTTCAGGAGAATCGTCAGTTTAATACAGCTTAATGGTTTTAGTAAAATAATTGAGTATTATGCATTTTTTATTTTGCTATAATTAATTTTAGAATTTTTTTTCCTTTCCTCTCTTTTATACATTTTATGGCAGATGGAAGATGATTGGCATCATTCCTTTGTCAACATTCATGCCACCTGGTGTCAACGTTTGGAACTCCTTTATCATTTGAGATTCCTTCTGTTTCCTATCTTTTTCAGTCTTGAAGTTTGTCATGAGGAAGGTGACTTGAAGGTCTGTCTGCTGGTGTGTTAGTCCATTAAAATGTATCCCAACTGGTGTGTCTCTTTTGTTCTTAATGTCATTAAGATGCTCTCTAATTCGTATTTTTGCTTTCCGTCCTGTCTCACCAATGTAACTCTTATCACATTTAATGCAATGGACAAGGTAAATCACATTGGGGGTGTTGCACGTAAACAGTACATGTGCAAACAATACAATTTTTCCTTTGGCATTTCTTGCATCCGACATTGGCGTTTCTTGTTATTTTACCCTTTACTAGCATGTCTTGTAAATTTCGGTTTCTTTTGAATGCAATTCTAAATGGCTCGGGGAATAATCTTTGTAAAGTGGGGTCTGTTAACAAGATATTGTGATTTTTAGACAGTATTGAGGCAAATTTACCAGAAAGGTCATTGAATGTTGTACATAGGTTAAGTTTGTCACTTTGTTCCTTCTTACTATTGTACGTCAGTGTCCGTTGCTGTCTACTTGCCTGATTTCCAACCCCTCTCAGGAATTTTGCAGGGTATCCACACCTTTCAAAATCCTTCAGGAGTTGTTGGCATTTCATTCTGAAGTCCCTATCATCTGAGCAGATCCTTCGGACTCGTTTCAACTGCTCAATTGGAATACCTGTCTTGCACTTTTTGGGTTGAAGCTATTATATTGTAGGTATTGGTGTGTGTCAGTCGGTTTCTGGTGGAGAGAAGTTCTAAATTGTCCAGTTTTGTAAGAGATCTTAATGTCAAGGAAGTCTATTTCAGTCCTAGAAATATTTGCAGTGAATTGTATTGAAGGGTTAATGGAGTTTGCCAAGTTGACAAAGTCACTAAGATCCTCCTCTGAATGTGTCCAAATTAGAAAGACACCATCAAGGTATCGTACCCACATTACTGGGTTTTTCAGTGCTTTCTCTAGTAACTGTTTTTCAATGTTGCCCATGAAAATATTAGCATATGATGGGGCCATTTTCGTTCCAATTGCTGTGCCTTGTTCTTGCATATAGTAGTCGTTATTGAATTCAAAAATATTATTTGTGAGAACTACTTGGATTAGATCACTGTGCATTTCAACATCTGGAAACGTCTGTTTCATGTCTATTAGGGCTTGTCTACAAGATTCAATCCCTTCCTTGTGTGGGATGTTTGTATACAGTGATGTCACGTCAAGGGTGCACAGAATTATTTTGTCTGGTAGTTGAGTTGATTGTTGTAGAGTTTCTAATTTTTGAAGGAAGTCAGTCATGTCTTGGAGGAAAGCTGTCAACAAATTCAGATATATTTTCAGTCACCGCATTATTAGAGGAAACTATAGGTCGTCCTGGGTTCCCTGGCTTATGGATTTTTGGTAGGGTGTAGAAGCGGCCTGGGGTGGGGTTCTTTACTATCATAAAGGTCATCATATTTTTTGTGATTTTCCCTTTCATATGGAGGTCTTTGAGGAGCATTTTTATTTTTGATTGAATTTTGTCTATTGGATTGCGATCCAGTTTTCTATAGAAATTTCTATCTAACAGCTGTCAATCTACTTCCTTAATGTAATCTAAACGGTTTTGGATTACTACTGCCCCACCCTTGTCAGCTTTGTTGATAATTAGGTCTGTATTATTTCTAAGTTCCTGTAAGGCCTTAAGCTCTAACTGGGACAGATTATTTATTCTTTTGCTTTTTTGGTTCTCCAGTGCCTTCTGAAAATCCCTAAATATGGCTTCTTGGAACACCTTAAGAACATCAGACTGAATGTCTGGTGTCCAACATGATGGTTGTCTCCACTGCTGCAACTGATTAGGCTGAGGGGCTTGTTGGGCAAAGAAGAATTTAAGTTTAATTTTCCTAAACATTTCATCCAGGTCTGAAAATATATCAAATTTGTTGATTCTTACATTTGATGGACAGAAAGTAAGACCTTTACTTAAAAAGTTCTCTTGATATTTGGACAGGGGTACACTAGAAAGGTTTACTACCGTTTTTCGTTTGTTACAGTCAATTTTGTCTACCTCCTTGATGGGTGGTTTGCATAGCCCAGTGATGAAATTTTTAAATTCGTCCTCTAAATTCAGGTTTATTGATATTTTGTGGAGTTTTCAGGGCATCACTTGATGATATCTCTGTATGGCAAATTCAGTGAAGTATTCTGAATGGCACCCTGCAATTTCACAACTGCAAAGGGAGAGTGAGAAAATGGCTGGTTTCTTTTTAGGTTACAATTCACCTGGGTTTTTTAGAGGCCACGACTATATAAAATGAACTGGAAGTGCTGGATTTACAAGTAGGCTAAAGTCTAGAGCCTCAACATTTTGAGGGCTTCAAAACTTAAGAAAAGGGCTTGAAAAAGGCTTCAAATTTGAATTAGCCTAGGGCCTTCAATACCTAAATCTGGTGTTGACAAGATATCCAAGATTGTAGTAACCATAGAAGAATTAAGCCAATGAGTCATTCCATGAAGCTCTGGTCATAATACAATGTCACCTGTGGGTGAGAACAAGTGTCCATGGAAATCAGTTTGGGCTCATGCTGGGTAGGTCCTCAATGGAGGCAATCTTCATTCGAAGGCAGATGATAGATAAGTATAGGGCAGCAAAGAAAGATCTCCAATCCCATCTTTATCATCTTGGAAAATGCTGATGACAGTGTTTCAAATAGTTTAGGATATGTATGATGGTTCCATTCCATAGCCAGGGTAAGGACACCTTGGGGAAATACAGGGGGCTTCCCAGTAATATTTTTAGACCTGGAGAAGCCATATGATAGTGTCCCTAGACTGGCAGTATCGAGCATTTTAAGATAGAAATGGGTTGATGAAGGACATATTAGGACAGTACAGGATATGTATGATTGTGCCATCACTAGGGTGAGGGCAGCATGGCAAAACATTGCATTCTTCAACATGCAATTTGGTGTTCACCAAGGGTCAGCACTTGGCCCATACCTATTAACTCTAGTAATGGATGAGCATCTAATAGGAATAGGGGAATGGGCCCCTGAGAGCCTGGTATTTGTTGATGATGTAGGAAGGCTTGACGAGTCCAAAGTGGACAGAGAAACGCATTGAAAGAACAAAGAAAAGAGAGAGTCTTAAGATGAAAATGGAGGACGGAGTATGTAGCAGGTGAGCTTCATTGTGAGGGTGAGCGGATACCAGTGGTGCAAGAGTTTTGTTATTTAGGATCCGTTTTACAGAGCAATGAGGAGATGCATTCATATTGAATAAATTAGAAAATGAGTCCTTGACAGTAAAAGATGTGTGGAAACAATATTCTATATTTGACTGTATAATTCAAGTTGCATCTGCTTCTGCTGAAATAAAACCAGCAACTCTAAATGCCTGTTGGAAATAGGTTTGGCCAGGATGTATTACAAGCAATACAGTCATTGAAACATGAACACTTTGAAAGGAAATTATAAGTTTGGCACGTGCTATTGGCAGACAATGTTTTAATAATTTCAACCATGATGATATAGAAGAACTGCTGGTGGATGATGTATTAAATGATGATGACATTGTTGCACTAGCTTTAGATTTTGTTTGTTTGTTTGTTGGAGTTTAAGGTCCCGTCAACTACAATGTCATTAGAGACCCGTCCACTGCATAGTTCTAATGCATAGACTGCACAGACACTATACTAATGCGACGATTATTGGGTATTAGCAGTACCCAGCTTTCCCGAGCGACCACCCATGTCAGTACTAACTGGGCTTGCGTTGCTTAACTTCAGTGATCAGACGAGAACTGGTGTGTCCAACGTAACTTGCCACTCCCCTAGCTTTAGATGCAGCAAATTCAGAAAGTGAAAGTGATATTGAGTAAAACGCCAACCCCTCTCACTTCAAAAATAATTTGAGATGGTCTTCATCTATGCAGCAAATTAGAAAATGACCCCAATTCTGAAAGGGCCTTTAAATTCCAACGTGAGCTGCAGAAATGTGTTTCTGGATATCATGAATTGCATAAACAATTAGTAGAACCATCAATGCAAAGTTTAATTATGGATTACATTGGTAAAATGGGAAAATCAGCCTACAGTGAGAATGAAGGTTGCACAAATTTATCACCTATACCAAAGAGATCAATTGCAGAAACAGTTATTTCTGATGATGAAAGTGATTTGGAACCTGTTCACAAATGGTGCATACTCTTATCAGATAGTGATAGTGATTAAAAACATGTAAATTTATATTACTTTCTTATAAAATAAAACGAGTTGTATTTAAATGCAATTTTATTTAAGAATTTATATAAGTTATTTTCAGCTTTTCAAAGGAATTTATTAAGAGACCCATTTTTTTTTAATGTCAACAAAATTTTTTTACGTGGTTTTACGTGGATAATACTTTTCCTGAATGGTATACAAAGGAGGTGAAGGTAGCTTTGCAGAATCAGCGAAAGGCTAGGAATGCACTTAGGAGAGGAAGGGATGCCAATACTGAGTTAGTTTATAAGAAGGCCCGGAAAATGGTTAAAGTGTATATGAAGAAGGCTTACAAGAATTTTCATGAAAACATATTGGGAGACAGGCTTAAGAAAAATCCAAAAGCTTTCTGGGGGTATCTGAAGAAGTGTAGGAAAGAGGGTTATAGGGATACAGTGGTTAAAGATAGTTCAGGAAATGTAGTTAAGGATAGTCTTATGATTGCAAATGTTTTCAACGATGAATTTGCAAAAAGCTTTGCAACCAGTAGGAGGAACTTCCAGCTGGTACTTGATAGTGATTCTCCAGGGAGAATGGATGAGGTTACTATAACTAGGGTGGGAATTGAGCAACTACTACACAAATCAGTGGTTGATAAGGCTGCAGGTCCTGATGGCATTTCTCCATATATTATGCAGCGACTTTCAGGGATACTTAGCTATTACCTGGTGGAAATATTTAGAAAGTCATTAGACATGGGTATTGTTCCATCATCATGGAAACTGGCTAATGTGGTACCAATTTTCAAGTCAGGAGACACAGCAGACCCTAAGTGCTATAGACCAGTTTCATTAGTGAGTGCTGTATCCAAGGTTTTTGAACACATCATATTCTCCTCTATTATGGGATATCTGGAAAAGAATGGCATCCTTAGCAACAATCAGCATGGATTTAGGAAAGGGAGGTCATGTGACACCCAAATGGCTTGCTTGATGGATTATATTCAAAGGGCTTTAGACAACAGAAAGCAGGTTGATGTTGTATTCTTAGACTTTGAACAGGCTTTTGTCATGGTGCCCCATGATAAGCTGATTTCAAAAATGTCAAGTCTAGGGATACATAGTAAGGTTACTCAGTGGGTAAGGTCATATCTGCTTGATAGGCAACAGAGGGTAATGTACAAGGGTAGTGCATCTGAATGGAAACCAGCCACATCAGGGGTACCTCAGGGAAGTGTTTTGGGTCCTTTGTTGTACATTCTCTATGTGAATGATATAGGATTTGACAGTAGTTCCTTCCTCTAACTATTTGCAGATGACACATGTACTGCCCGGGTGTTAGATGAGGGGTTATCATCCTGTACACAATTACAACAGGATCTCAATAAGATTTACAATTGGTGTGTAAAATGGGAACTGCCATTGAATCTGAAAAAGTGTGGGATTCTTACAATATCTAGATGTAGGGAGCTACTCAGCTTTGATTACTATATTGGTGGAGTTAGGGTTGAGAGAGTTGGCATCCATAAGCATCTTGGAATAATTTTAAATAACCAAGGTACATGGAAGGATCATATAAATAAATTAGTTGGGAGGGCTGGTCAATTCCTCCGTCTGATTAGTAGGGTCCTTCGGGACAGCACAAGGGAGGTGAGAGAAACAGCATATATTTCAATGGTGCGACCAATTATGGAGTATGGTAGTCCAATTTGGTTTCCCTTCAGGCAGGAATTATCTTGGGAGATTGAAAGGATACAGAGGAGGGCAGCAAGAATTGTATTCCACAGGTTTTCTCACAGGGATAGTGTGTCTGACATGATCAGGGAACTAGGTTGGGAAACACTAAGCCAGCGGCGAACATCTCACAGCATAAGTCTGTTTATCAGACTGCTGCTGCTGGGGTGTGATGGACCTCTGGTGGGATGTGTGTCCCCTGCTAATTACAAAGGGAGAAAGGATCATTTGTATAAATTGAAGGAGATTAGAGCACAGACAGACACATATTACTGGTCTTTCTTACCAAGGACCATACAACAATGGAATGGCCTTGGAAAGGATAAGGTGGAGGGCCTAATAAAAAGCCACCCTACCATTACTAGTGTTGTAGCAGGATCACAGGAATTTAAGCCTGGGGTTTTGGGAGCTTTTTGGTAATATATATAAGAATGAGAGTTTGTCTCTCCACTGCCATATTGGCCAAATAAGGCTGCTTGCAGTGTTGTGAATTAGAATTAGAATTCATAATTTCGGAGTTATGCGAATTTTAAAAATTATGGTACATATCCCCAATTTTTCCATAGACTTTTTTAATCTGAATTCTTTTCCTGCGATTTTCTCAGGAACATATCCCCCACGTAAAAAGAGACCGGACTGTATATGAGCCACCCGGAAACTTGCTCGAACGGGCTGCTTCGTTCTCCTTTCTTTTCTTATTAACCTTCAAGCACTCACGTTTCTTCAAAAGACATTCAAGCTCACAAGGCGGCAAACTGGCCGCCTTTCATTTTTCTTTGCATTTGGCAGTTTACTAGATGTTTATAGAAAGCATCATGAGAAATCTAGTTAATTAAACAGATATAAACGAAATTAAACGAGAAACTAAACTAGATGTGACCTAGTGTGACCCTGATTCTGGTACCCTGATACTGGAACCATGATACCTTAACCCTGATACTCGGACCCAGACACTGGGACCCTGATACTTGGACTCTGACCCTAGGACTATGATAGTGGGACAAGGATAGTAGGACCCTAATAGTGGGACCCTACTCCTGGGACCCTGATACTGGGACCTTTGTACCTTGCCTCTGATACTGAGAAAATGATACTGGGACCGTGATAGTCCTACCCTGATACTTGGGCCCTGACACTGGGACCCTGATACTTGAATTCTGATACTGGGACTCTGACCGTGGGCCCCTGCTAGTTGGACCCTGATGGTCAAACTCCGATAGTGGGACCCTGATAGTCGGACCATGGATCTGCAGTGCTTTCTGCCATGGATCCCCAAAAATCCTGCTATGGGGAACCACTTTCCTGTGCACTTGTGAGGCAGCAGAATGGCCGTTTGTTGAACCCACCACAACCCCAGCTACTTTGACAACGAATTGCTCCAAATTGACATGAGTTGGAAAAAAAAATTTTAATTGCAAGTTGTGACCAAATATACAACTTGAGAATACTAGGTGGTCCCAATCATTTAATCAGTCCTGCTATAGTAGGACAAAATTTTGTTTAATTTGGCGGCCAATTTGCCGCCCATGCGAGCGCTTGAAGGTTAAACAACTTGGTTAACCTACCAACCTCTTCACACAATTTACCAATTTTCTGTTCCTGGAACACACCATCATATCCATCCTACTTAATCTTGTGTAACGTCTTTTAATATTGTGTTCCTTGAACACAGCTACCATTTCCTTATAGATGAGGCACAAGGTTTCTCTTCTCATTGCACAAAAAAATTGAATTCGTCCACTTCTCCTGAAAATTTCTGCACTCAGAATCAATCTTCCTCTTCTTTCCTCCTTCCATTTTCCACGGCTACAGTGCAAACCGACCAAATCGAGCGACAATGCAAACTGTCTGACCCACACAATTAGATGACCTGTATTTCTTGTAGGTGCCCTGGAAGACGCTAGATGTGTTGCAATATCAGCCCAAGCTGTAACATGGTTCACAACTTCACACAAATAATGGGAAAAGCTTTTAATGTCCACTTAAATTTCGACTTGTCTTACCCAGAGGCATCTGCCTCAGGGGTGCTTAGTGAAAGACAGCACAGGGGGTGGACATAAGAGGGTCCATTAGTGTGAGAGATAAGAAGGGGATTAACAAAGTTTGTGTCTGGCTTCTGGAAAATATTAAGGAGAGGGAGACTCTGGCGACATTACGGTAGGTCATCTCCCTTTTAAAAGTTATTTTAACATTACAACTATAATTTGTCGTTCCAATGAACTGCATAAGAGTGGGCCATATGAGGCAGCTTCATGGGCTGGATGTGGCCCATGCACCATAGGTTGGGCACAGCTGCACTAGACCACTTTCCCCACATAACAGATAAGCCTTAATACCCCATGGATTTGGCTTGTTTTTTAATATTTTGTTTGATGTTAATTTTTCCTTTAAAAGGGATTATTTGCTGGTCTATATATACATCTTAATTTGAGGAAATTTTAAAATGCCCATTAGTATGTGGATAGAAAATAGTTTTCTGATTTCTGCAGCATTAGTATGCAATTCCTTGCCACTGAATTTTAAATAATAGATATTTGTTTCATTGGCAATAATATCAAAAAAATAAAGACAAAAGTAATGTTGAAAGTACTCAAAAGGAGTTGCTAGCTGGATTTCTTCATTAACCCATTCCTGCCCTCTACACACTTGTGTACACCTGTTTCAAATGTGATATGATGTTTTGTGTAATGGTTATTGTGGTTATGAATGCTGATTTTAATAGTAGATGGCATTAGTGGTCTACCATTAACACATAATTTAGGGGAAATGCATTGGCAAATGTAACTTTTGTTAGTTTGCAAAACGGATTTTTAACATCATTAGGAAGGTAAATTTCTTTTATTGTTTTTTTAACATAAATAATTTAATATTTTTTCCGATCTTTGTTATAATGTATAGTAAAACTATACTATATGATGGAGTGTTATTATTGTGACATTCTGTTTGAATAGCTGTGTTCTAGACTTCATTGTATTGCACTGTACACAAGTGTGTACAATGGGCATTTCCATAATAGAACTACTATTTTAGTACAGCTATCACTAGATTTCCACAATGTCAAGTCATCACATCTTTTCAAGTCGTAACAGCTATATATGACTTGAAGAAGCTCTTGAATCATTATTGGCTTATGAAATGAGGCCAAATATGATGTGCTTTTGGTGCCACCAGATCCTGCTGTTGTGAGTGATGAAGAAGTAAATGATGATGATTTGACTTCTGTGACTCTTCCACAAGATGTGCCATGTACTATTGAGGTCCTTCAACATCTTCCTGATCATGATGTTTCAGACTGGTCTAACAGTGATAATGAACCACTTTCAAATTATACAAAGCCAACAAAACAACCTAGAGCTAAAGAATAAAATGAACCTGTTTAGAGAAATACTGCAACTAATTATAAAACCACCTATGAAGTTTCACACACTATTGGAAATAGAAAAGCAAGTCTTATTGGATCATTGAAGGGCCACAATCCTGTGATGTTATTTGAGAAATTGTTTGATAATGTTTTAGATTTGATAAGTGTGAATAGCAAATTGTATGCAAATCAAAATAATAGACATGGCTTTCAACTAGACCATACAGATATTAAACATTTTTGGGCATACTAATTTTAATAGGCTACCACAAACTGCTTACAAAACGTGCATACTGGAGTTTCGATGAAGATTTTGGCATTGCATTGGTTGCAAATTGCATGTGATGTAATAGATTTTTGGAAATCAAGAGAAACTTGCTAAAGGCTCAGATGATAAAATGTTCAATGTGAGATCATTATGTAATCTTATTCAGAAAAAATCATGCCAGTGGGAAGTATTTCACTAAAACCTGCCAGTGGATGAATTAATGATTAAATACTTTGGCCATCATCCAGCTAAACAATTCATAATGGGAAAACCCATTTGTTTTGGTTATTGGAATTGGGCTTCAACAAGTTCAGATGGATACTGCTACACATTTGACATTTACTGTGGCAAATTTACAGAAGTCTCTAGTGATCCTCTTGGTGCAAGAGTTGTAAAATCTCTGCTTGCAAGGATGCCTATTGTTCCAAATGAGCATATTGTGTATTTTGATAATTTCTCTACAAGTTATCAGTTCTTGCATGAGTTGTGGTGGCTGGTCTATAGGGCAACAGGAGCAATTCAAGATAACAGAACCAAGAAATGTCCTCTAACTGCTGTTAAAATAATAAAAAAAAACAACCTAGAGCAAGTATGACTACCGCTTTGACACAAAAAAATGAAATATTGCTTGTATGCTGGAAAGACAACAGTGTTGTTACAATTACGTCCAACTTTGACAGTATAAAGCCACTGGGAAAAGTGAAAAGGAGGTGTAATGCACAAAAGCAAAATTACAACAAAATTATAAATTACAACAAGGGAATGGGTGGTGTTGATCAAATGGATCAGTCCATCAATCTTTACTGAGTGGCTATCAGAGGAAAAAAGTGGTGGTGGGTAATTTTATCTACATACTGGATATGGCCATTTCAAATGTATGGAGACTACATGTTTTGCTTAGCAAGACTGACAATAGTACAGTGTACATGGATCACTTATCATTCAGACAGACAATTGCACGAGCATACCTTCGACCAACAACAACAAGAAGTCGTAGAACATCATCAGAAATTATTGGAATAAATAGGAGAAATAATGGACATAATCCAGAGCACATTGATAATCCATTGTGATCGCTTCTCGGCCTATTGGCTAAGATCAAAGTTAGTAAACTGTTCTTATCAGTTTAAAATCTAATGTGTTATTTGCCACAACCGAGGTTGATGGCAATGTGATCTATGCAAGATTAAACACTTTGCTTTGAGCAACCTTGTTTTGGACAGTTTCACAACTAATCAGCCCATTGTACCCATTTGTGTGCACAGTTCTAATTTTATAGTGCAATATTATTTTTATAATTTTTTTTCTAAACTTTTTATTTACTTCAGTATCATTTAATAAATACCATTTAAGAACACATTTCATGGGTAGTTTCATTTTGGGCATTAATGGGTTAATTGGCAGATGCTGTTTCCATGCTATGTCATCTAGAAGTTTAAAAGGCTTAGAACGCCATGACTGCTTTGAGGTTCTTGACATTTTTTGGCTTTTTTCTTCCTGAGGTGCATTTTTGGTATTAGTGTCTGGTTCTTCATTATCAAAATCATTATCAGCTTCTTGGTGTCCTCTGCTTGTAAGGCCCTTTTCATATTCAACTAGCTCATCTTCATTATCTGAACTTAAATCAATACTGGAATTGCACCCATCTGACAGCATTTCCAGAATTATTTCTACTTCCCTTTGCATTTTGCAGATAAGAAATAACTTTTAGTTATTAAATATTTTCTGCAAACATTAAAAATACTTACTGGTTCATAATGCTTCCACAAGGGAAAACTATAGGAGATTATAAAGATTTACTTAACAATTCTGCCCTTTTAATGGCTTTGTACTTTATAAAGTCCTGTACTTTTTCCAAATTCAAAATCACATTAATCTTCAAAATTTTCCTTTTTTGTCAGCATATAATGAAAGATGAAACATTTAACTACAAAATTATCACTAAAATATAAAGAAATATTGCACAGAATCATCAAGCCACTCACCACAGTGTGCTTTGTTTCCAGACAAAGGAGTGTTAGAATAAAAGCTCTATCAACACTGTAGAGTGTATTGAAGGAATTAGTGACCATGCAGGGGTTAGGGTGGAGATAGCTAAAAGGTTACCTAGGCAGGTGGCACCAGACAGGGTGGCATACCAATATAATAAGGTGAATTGGGAATATTTTAAATCATATCTAGATATGAGTTAAGTGATTTTTATACCATTGTTAATACCTGTGGTGTTGAGGAATCTTGGCAACGATTCCTAGCCCTCTTAGATAAGGGCAAACAGCTAGCTGTCCCCAGTAAGATTATAAGGAATAATACATTTCCTGAATGATATACGAAAGAGGTGAAGGTTGCTTTGCAGAACCAGCGAAAGGCTAGGAATGCACTAAGGAGAGGGAGGGATGCCAATAGCGAGTTAGTTTATAAGAAGGCCTGGAAAATGGTTAAAGTGTATATGAAGAAGGTTTACAAGAATTTTCATAAAAACATTTTGGGAGACAGGCTTAAGAAAAATCCAAAGGCGTTTTGGGGGTATCTGAAGAGGTGTAGGAAAGAGGGTTATAGAGATACAGTGGTTAAAGACAGTTCAGGAAATGTAGTTAAGGATAGTCTTATGATTGCAAATGTTTTCAATGATGCATTTGCAAGAAGGTTTGCAACCAGTAGGAGGAACTTCCAGCTGGTACTTGATAGTGATTTTCCAGGGGAATGGATGAGGTTACTATCACTAGGGTGGGAATTGAGCAACTACTAAGCAAATCAGTGATTCATAAGGCTGCAGGTCCTGATGGCATTTCTCCATATATTATGCAGTGACTTTCAGGGATACTTAGCCATTACCTGGTGGAAATATTTAGAAAGTTATTAGACATGGGTATTATTCCATCGTCATGGAAACTGGCTAATGTGGTACAAATTTTCAAGTCAGGAGACACAGCAGACCATAAGTGCTATAGACCAGCTACATTAACGAGTGCTGTATCCAAGGTTTTTGAACACATCCTATTCTCCTCTATTTTGGGATATCTGGAAAAGAATGGCACCCTTAGCAACAATCAGCATGGATTTAGGAAAGGGAGGTCATATGACACCCAAATGGCTTGCTTGATGGATTATATTCAAAGGGCTTTAGACAACAGAAAGCAGGTTGATGTTGTATTCTTAGACTTTGAACAGGCTTTTGTCATGGTGCCCCATGATAAGCTGATTTCAAAAATGTCAACTCTAGGGATACATAGTAAGGTTACTCAATGGGTTAGGTACTATCTGCTTGATAGACAACAGAGGATAATATACAGGGGTAGTGCATCTGAATGGAAACCAGCCACATCAGGGGTCCCTCAGGGAAGTGTTTTGGGTCCTTTGTTGTACATTCTCTATGTGAATGACATAGGATTTGGCATTAGTTCCTTCCTTGAACTATTAGCAGATGACTCATGTACTGCTTGGGTATTAGATTAGGGGTTATCATCCTGTGCACAATTACAACAGGATCTTGATAAGATTTACATTTGGTATGTAAAATGGGAATTGCCATTGAATCTGAAAAAGTGTAGGATTCTTCCAATATCCAGATCTAGGGAGCTACTTGATTTTTATTACTATATAGGTGGAGTTAGGGTTGAGAGAGTTGGGACCCATAAGCATCTTGGAATAATTTTAAATAACCAAGGTACCTGGAAGGATCACATTAGTAAATTGGTTGGGAGGGCTGGTCAATTCCTCCGTCTGATTAGTAGGGTCCTTCGTGACAGCACAAGGGAGGTGAGGGAAACAGCATATATTTCAATGGTGCGACCAATTTTGGAGTATGGTAGTCCAATTTGATTTCCCTTCAGGCAGGAATTATCTTGGGAGATTGAAAGGATACAGAGGAGGGCAGCAAGAATTGTATTCCACAGGTTTTCTCACAGGGATAGTGTGTCTGACATGATCAGGGAATTAGGTTGGGAAACACTAAGCCAGTGGTGAACATCTCACAACATAATTCTGTTTATCAGACTCCTGCTGCTGGGGTGTGATGGACCTCTGGTGGGATGTGTGTCCCCTGCTAAGTACAAAGGGAGAAAGGATCATTCGTATAAATTGAAGGAGATTAGGGCACAAACAGACCCATATTACTGGTCTTTCTTACCACGGACCACTCGACAATGGAATAGCCTTGGAAAGGATAAGGTGGAGGGCCTCATAAAAAGCCACCCTACCATTACTAGTTATTTAGAGGTATCATAGAAATTTAAGCCTAGGGTTTTGGGAGCTTTTTAGTAATGTATGTAAGAATGAGAGTTGGTCTCTCCACTGCCATATTGGCCAAATAAGGCTGCTTGCAGTGTCATGAATTAGAATTAGAATAAGTAGATGGTGATTTCAAAAAATATATACAAAGAAAGGGCTAATTTAAAGTACAAAGACATTAAACTAACCCTAGCTGTTATATCAGCTACAGGATGAAGGATGAAGTGGAGAATTAATGCATTCATCTCTGTCACTTTCATCACCAGCCAATGCAATCTTAAAGTCCAAATACTGGAATTCATGTTTTTTGCCATGTTGTATCTTTAATCTGTCTTTGATGTACTGAAGCCAAGAATTTATAACTGCCATGCCAGTAAGATGGAGTCACACAGGTCAACTCCACCCATACTGCTATTGTAGTTCCTCACAACTTCTGGGCTACTGACATGTAAATAACATCTTTCTGCTTTGCTGCAACGTCTGCATTTATCTGGGTTGCCATTCTTGTATGCAGTAGATGCAAACAAATTTTTTTTATTATCAATCCACTCAGATATTGCAATTTGTTGATTGCAACACACTGTTTCTCTCCAGGTCCCCCTCTCATTTTCAGTGAGTTTTGTTGACATCATTTTTACCTTGCATTCATTTGGAATCCTGCTTTTCACTAAATTCCATGCACTACTTATACCAAGTTCTTTAAGTTCTTTCAAACGGGGATTAGATGTAAAGTATTTATTTATTTCTTTTCAATTGCCCAAAGGGCACTATACTAAATAACACAAAACACATACACAACTCCAAAATTTTTTACAAAGTGGTCAAAAACAGAATACCAACAAACAAAAACATTAGGAGTAGAAATTGCTACCTCTCAAAAGTGTTTCTGACAGGGCCAAAACAGTTGCTCAACCAACACCTATCCCTTTCTTTGTGATAAATGATGTGGGAAATGTATTCTTTCCTTGGTATAGTATGAAATCCAGGGCTTTGCCAGTTGGTAATGCAAGGATAAATTTTTTAAGCCAGTAAGCTGGGTTTATGTGGCACATACTGGTTAAGACTTGTCTTTCCTATAAATGGGATCATTTGTTCATCTATGCAATTCTCCTGTTGCCTGGGTAATTATTATTATTATTATTAATTTTAACGTGCACAGCACAAATGATACATGGGGGGAGGGAACATTGTCATGATGGTAGCCCCGAAATAGGGGTTACCCAGATAGCAAATGAGAATACAAACGTTTTTTGAAATGAGAACAGTATTGCATACATTTGTGGCGTGAACACAAGAAGACATGAGAACGGACTGGGAAAGGGAGGTCATTCCACTGCTTGAAACAGCAGACAGGAAAAAAATTACGCCGAATGTCGGAACAAGGAAGTTGGGAAACAAACAAAAAACGGTGGGTTTTTCGAACGAAATGCGAGGCCTGAAAAGAGGAAATGATTGAGTGACATGGGTGGGTGGGAAACCGAAGGGCAGCAGCCAGATGGAGAAGGTTACAGAAGACAAGGAAGTGCCTGAAGGACAGCAGTTTTGCCTGATAGAGATAAGGGGAAACAGACTTATGGGGCGGAATACGAAAAATGATGCGAAGAACATTGTTGTAGGCAACCTTGAGGGGAGACAGGTGGGACCAAGGAACACCCGCGAGAAATGGGGAGGCAAAGCGAAGGAGAGACAGCACTTTTGCCTTGAACACAGTCACAAGCCTGCGACGGTCCACCACAGGCCTGAGCCGGTGTAAAAGATAGGATAGAGCACCAACCCGGGCAGTGAGGAAGTCACGGTAACTAAGGAAAGAGAGGGTGGGATCGAAAAGGACACCAAGGATACGGATAATGGGGAGGGGAGAGGGAGAAGGGAAGCACTGAGGGAGCCTGGAGAAAACGAAGACCTGGGTTTTGTCAACATTGAGTCGCATTCGACGCTGGGAATACCAGCATGCAAGTTCCGAGATGAATAAAGGGACTGAGGTGAGAACATCAGAGAGCTCAGCAGGCGACACTGCACGACCAAAGTGGTTGTCGTCTGCGAAGGACCAGGTTATCCAGGAACCAGAAGCACAGGGCAGTGAGGCAGTAGCAAGGTTAAAAAGAAGGGGACCGAGAACAGACCCCTGAGGGACGCCACAGACTAATGAACGAGAGAGAGCCGAGTTACGGAGCCTTCAGATAGCCACATTGAATTAAGTTCATTAGATCTCAAACTTTGTGCTGAAAAGGACACTATCCTTATTCAAATTTTTCCTTATTTTACATTATTGAGATTATTGAACATTTATATTTATAATCCAAATGCTGCAGAAAAAGAGGTAAAATTTAAATATTCTAATCTTACCAAGATGAGAAGAATAAAATCAGGGAATAGTGATAGTTGCCATTTTTGAAAATCAGAAAAAAATTAGAAAATCAAGTTAAAGATTTCAAAAACGCCTCATAGATGGCAGCACACCTCTAGCAGTCTTCTTTCTTGCTAATAGGGAGATTGAGCGAATTGTCCTGAGAGGATGAAATGATAAGGAAGAGACGATTTCGCATTGGATGGTCGCCATCAAAAAATCAGTTTGAGCAGATGGTTTATGGTATTCAGCTAGCGCCATTCAGTGGCCAACTAAGGAAATTATAATTATAATTCTCCTAGAGCCTAGACAATACACCTAATAGCAGACGACAAACCTAAGTATGCAAGCTCACCAAATACTCGTCAGGTACACTAACCAGGACAATAAATGGCCAATTTATAGTACCCAACTATAGCTACCAAATGAAACGATATTTGGTGAGCATGTGCCTTAGGTTTTTTTGCCTGCTATCGAGTGTATTGTATACGAGGACGATTCGCTCAATCTCCCTAATATGACTATAATCAGACCCTTAGAATATTAGCAATTAACAACTGACTTAGGTCCAAATATTTGGATCACAGAACTCAAGTGGCAGTTAGCAATAGAGGCAAGGAATGGGCTGGCAAACCTGAGAATGGGCAGGACCTTTGCATGGAACTTCCCTATAATGAGTAATTTGCATGCAAAATGAACTGCTATTTAACTGATTAAAAAAATAATTTTAATAATATTTTTTGACTTGGAAAAAAAATTTTTCACAAAGAAAGGTTGGTAAATTGGTAAATACACAACTATATTTAAAAATGTAAACATTACTAAAAAAATATATTTCAAAAGAAGAGTTCCTCTGTTTTGATTATTCCTAGTCCTCTGAATGTCCAGCAGTTAAGCATGTGCCACAAATGAAATTCACATGTTCCATGCACAGAAATGTATTTCATTTTGCACAGTAATGCTTGGTATAATGCCTCCTTTTTATAGATTTGTAATTCTCACATTGCTTAGCTTTTGATGATCCTGATGTTGATGGCTGTGGATCCTCAGTTGATGTAGATTTAAATTTAGTCATCTGTTGCTGCAAGTAGACTGGCAATCCACGAGTTGCTTCACTTCTACGAGCAAGTTGCTCACCCACAATCTCCATTACCACATTTTTTAAAAATCACTCCTGTTTTTAGCAACTTGTTGATTGCAAGTATAAATTATTTGGGAATTTATGCCTGCAATGTTTAGCAATTCAAAAAATACAACCATTGGCCAGCATCTGATATTTTTGGTCACATTGTATGTTGCACACATTTCATCCAAAGCATCAACCCCTGCCTTGGTCTGGTTACAAAAAGTGATGATTTCATGTTTCTTAGCATCTCCTGAGTCATCATGTTTAGAATAACATTTTTCTTGGGTTTAGGGATGTAAGAAACTATTGTTCCAGTATCATTGAAGCCAAAGATGCTTGATTTAACTTTTCTTGACATAGTATTGACAAATTCAAAAAGAAGCTGTCTTTTATTTTTCTTTATGGTGCCAACATATGATAGCTTCTTCATTTTCATGACATTAACTAGTGGAACAACAGTGAACCAATTTTCAGCAGTGATGTTTTGCCCTGTGTTATAAACAGGCTCAGCCAATCTAATTACAATGTCACTTGGCTTGTTGCTGACATGAAAAATGCCATCTGGCTAATTTCCAGGATAAACTTCTAAATTCACTGTATAAAACACTCGAACATCTACTAAGGCATACAATTTTATTGCCTGGAATGTATTGTCTGAATGAACATCTTTCACAAAATCCCACTAATTGCTCATCAATTGTGAGATTTTGGCCAGGACTGTACATTTTCTGGCAATTTTGAACAAAAATAGTTAAAAAAATCTCTGATTAGTGCTAGCTTTTCTGATAGTTTTCCAGTTTCATGTGTAGCCAAATTATCTAACTGTAAGCACCTTAATAGAAATTGAAATCTCTTAATGCACATAAACAAGGTGGAAGAAGTCAATGCCAAAACCACCAGTTCCCCAAATCTCTTCCAAACATTGCCTGTTACTTTTAAAGAGCCTGGCCAAGTACAATAAACCTATGAATGCTCTAATTTCACACTGGCCTGTGTCATTTGCATCCCTTTCTCTAGAAATCCTATTTTTAATACTTGCTATATATAAATTCATGTTTAAAACAATCATTTCTATAATGGAGTCACTTATGAGGCAGTTCCAACAATTTATACAGTTCAACCCCAATAATGAAAACCCCGGATAATGAAATTTTCTGGTTAATGAAGACAGTTAGGTAGGTCCCAGCCAAAGGTATATGTCAATACATGTAACTGTACCTTGGATAAATGAAGTAATGAAGACTCGGATAATGCATAATGAAGACAACTTATGCTTTTTCTGTATATGTGATACAATATAATTTCACTCTAGATAATGAAGACAGCCTTATAAAAATTTCAAAAGGACATCGTCTAGCTAGTTTTAAGCAGTTATAAGAGGGTGGTTAGGGATTTTGTTGGAGCAGAAAGCTCTAACCTTCAACCCACTACTGAGAAGTAAAGGTTTTAGTAAAGGGTGTACAGTATTTCATACCTGCTCTTGTAATTGGATAGCTAGTCACATTTGTAAAAGTCCAATCTTTTACATACAGTATACTCTCATTAATGGACAGCCATGGGAAATTGAAGTCTGTCCTCTATTAGGTGTCCACTATTGGGAATAACGATTTACCACTGTAATTGAACTTTGGGACAAAATGTCATATACCACTATAGAGAGGTGTCCATTAAGGGAGATTTCACTATATGCTGATGTTTTCATTAAATTTATCAATTTGTTTATTGTAATTTCATTTAGAAACGTTATGTTGTACGTTTTAAGTTAAAAAAAAAAAACAAACAAACGCTAAGAAGCTATCATGAGCATGAAAACTACTAAAATTGGACATTCTGGATAATGAAGACACTCGGTTAATGAAGACACTTGTGGTTGGTCCCTTAGGGGTCTTCATTATCGGGGGTTGGACTGTAGTTGATTTGGCTTTTTTAACTTAATTTTTATTTCCAGGAAGATGGGTAAGGATGCTATGTGCTGCACATCTAATTGTTGAACTTTTAGGTGCTTCACTCCAGATTGTTCCATCTTTTGCAGTGTAATGTAGATGATCAGTTTCCTCCCCTGAATGAGATAGACATCCTGGTTTCCAGGGCATCTTCTTCTGAAATGTCACTTTCATGCTCAATCTCTTCAATATCCAGAGGTTTTTCAAAAAGCAACTTGTGCACTCTAGAAACATCCTCTTCCTTATTGAGGTCAAATACTTCAGATTTTGATGCCATTTTACTAGTCTGCATGGAATAATAGCATGTTCAGGTGCAATGCATATTTCATGTGCAAGGCAACATGCTTTGCAAACCTCCAGTTAAAATTGCCAGATAGTTTAAAAATTAGCTTATTATATTAATTTCATAATGGTTATCCACTCTAAATTTCCAAATTCCAATCTTCAAATTTCAACGTGATCAGGTGCACTGCATATAATAAATGCAAAATGGTATAACAACCAGATGCAAAAACATTTAGCAGTTATTTCAACAAAGGAGGGTGTGGCTAAGAGTAATGAGAAGCTAATAAGGCGCTTTAGTCAATAGACTTTATCCTTGGAAAGCTGTGTGGAAAATTGAAACCCTTGCACATTTAAAATGCATTGCACCTTGCATTGCACCTGATGCAGGGTTAAGAAGAGGGACAATTGTTTTCCAGAATGATATACCCAGGAATTGAAGGCAGGTTTGCATAGGCAGAGAAGAGGTAGGATGAGGTTGCTCATGAGGATGCAAATTAAAGGGAAAAGGTCTGATTAAAAAGGACTGCAAGGAATTCCATTGGGATATTTTGGGAGAAAGGCTCAAGAACTATCCAAAAGCTTTCTGGGGATGCCTCAAAAAGTGTAGAAGGGGGTATAGAGTTCCAGCAATCAAGGATGGGTCAGAAAACCTAGTTAATGATAGCCGTAAACCTGTGAGCATATTTAATGATTCATTTTCAACAACATTTGAAAATAGTAAAGATGATTATTCACCAGTGTCAGAAAATGACTATCAAAGGCAAATGGAGAAGTTGTTATTACAAGAGAGGGGATTCAGAAACTTCTGAATAAATCAGTGGTGAATAAGGCTGGGGTCCCTGATAAGATTTCTCCAATTATTTTACAAAGACTCTGGGAATTTTAAGTTACTCTTTGGTGGAAATTTTTAAAAAAATCGTTAGAATGTCCCATCGTTCCATCTAACTGAAGGCCGGCAAACATTATGCCAATATTAAAATCAGAGGATAGTGTAGATCCTAAATGCTACAGGCCAGATTCTTTAACAAGTGTGGTATTGAAGACTTTTGAGCATAAAATTATTCTCTCTTAAGGAATATTTGGAGGAAAATGACACCTTAGTAAATCAGAGCTTTTCTAATGGACTATATTTCAATCGCTCTAGATTAGGGTAAGCAGGTTGATGTCATATTCCTGGACCATGAGCAGGCCTTGTTTAAATAGTGTCCAAGTTAGGGATTCTCTCAATAAGTCCTTGTTCATAAATTCAACTGTATTTGGATTCTCATCCAAACAAACATATGAGGAGGTTATAATGAAAGCCAACATATTTGTACATGATGTAATGACTGTTTCTGAAACTTTAGGATTTAAAACAATGAAAACTACTGTAAATTGCCTGAAATGCTAGTGGTTTATTTGTGGTTTATTTATGGTTTATTACGTTTGAAATTTAGAACTTGTTACTTTTGATGCCAACTTGTGGATGTTTTAAGTTTTGATACTGAAAATAATTGAAGCTTGTGGGCTTTAGAAAATATTTTGCCATGACCAATCACAAGATTTCAAAAAGTTTTGAAGTGGAAACAACCATCATTTCATTTTGGAGCGATCACTTTCTTTTGTTTATTATTATGTCAGTATTTTTAATTTTTTCAATAAAGATATAGTGGTGGACAAATATTTAGCACTGACTCACAAAAGTGTACAAAACTTGACTGCTCTGAAATTGGTGGTTTGCAAATATTCAAAAAGAATTATGTAACATCTGTCTATTGTGTTTATAATATCTAGAAAATAAAATTGAATAAATGTGCATTGTTAAGAATAATTTGTATTGTTATTTTAAAAATGCCCTGGACATATGTTAAGCACTAGTAACATTTTATTAAACTAAATCAGTATTTTGTAGGATTACCAAAATTTTTGATGACCTCTTGGCAGCAACGTTCCATTGAATTAATGAAACGTTGACATTGTGAAATTCGAATGGTATTCCATGCTCCTTGGATGGCTGCAAACAATTGCTTCTTATTTGTCAATTTTTTTTTGCTTTTTTATATCACAGCATCTCAATAGGGTTAAGATCTGGAGACTGGGCTGGCCAATGCATTACTTTAATTTTTCAATCTTTAAACCAATCAGAAACAGCCTTACTGGTATGTTTAGGACCATTATCCTGCTGGAAGATCCATGTTAAAGGCAGGTTGACATCGGCATTTTGCTCCATTATAGTTGAAAGTATAGGAGATTTTTGAGATGTCGCTGGATGGTGTAGACGTGTCTTCTCTCCTCTCCACACTTCGTGGTGAGGTGGATGTTATGACGGTTGCGGTGTCCACGATTCTCTCAAAAGCGTGTTCATTTCAAGGTAGCGGTGTTAGTTCCTTTGGAACAAAAGATCTTGAGGATATCCAATTTAATTGTGCAGTTCTCAAATCTTCTCTTGATTCGCTTCGTAGTATCTGTGCAGTCGATAAAAATAGTGATCAATCTGAAAAGTTGCCATGTGGTGACAGCCACCTTGGCAACCCTTCACAGTATGCCTGATATCAGTTTATTCGCCTTAGCTCACTCAGCTTTGGCGGAGAACTTCATGCTACTCAAGTGGGACATTCAAGATAAGTTCGACCATATTTCTTCTGCTATTGGTGTCTTCTGCACCCCATCTTCTTCAGAATCAGTAAGCTCTTGTGAACATGAATTAAATCGTAGCCAGTGGGTTGTTTTGCCACCCACCGCATCAGCTCCTAGGGAGGTCAGACTCAGGAAGAAAAAACCCGAGTTGCGGAAAATTGTGTCTTACCCTCAGACCCATTCACCTGTGGCTGAAACTCTTTCCCCTGCATCTGTGCAACACTAAGTTCATGTGCACTTGTATGCCCATGTCGCCTCAGGGCATTCCATTGAGCCTTCAGACCCCTGTCCTCCTGCTACCCAAGGTGGCTCTTCTATGCCAAGAGCTAGACTACCAGCTGTGCGAGGGTCGTCCCAGGTATCTGGGGTACCTCTGGCAAATTCTGTTGCCTTTAACACAGAGCATGTAGTTCTGAATAATGTAGCCCCTGAGGCTCCTTTAAGCCCATTAGTTGATGCTTTGGTGCAGACAGGTCTTCAAGTAATCGAGTGTGGAAGGTGGACGCTCCGAGATGGTCGTACATCTCAGGGGATCTTTGTTCGGATTGCCAAGGTCGAAGGTAAGGACTTTCTCGATCCATCCTTCTGGCCTGATGGTGTCTAGGTGCGTTCCTTCAGGGGTCCGAATCCCCCCTCTTGGATCCGCTAAAGCCCAGGATCGACTCATTGCTTCATGGATGACGCCATGCTCTCCCTTCTGTTACCTTCTTGACAAAGACTGGTTGTTCTGTCCTACTTTGTAATGTGCGTTCTCTTCCAAAGTTGGATCTCATTGAAGCTCTCATCACAGACATGCATCCAGACATTCTCTTTTCAACTGAGTCTTGGCTTTCTCCATCCATAGAAGATAGCCTGCTGGCCATCCCTCGGTACTTGCTATTTCGCAGTGATCGACTGACAACAGGTGGTGGCGTGGCAGTGTATGCCTCTACCAATGTCTTTCCAGCTGTTCTGAGTGCAGTATCTGTTCATCATGCCCAGGTTTTCCACCTGAAGTTTTTTCTTCTTGCCTGTGATTGGAGGCTGTTAGCAGGTGTACTCTCCACCTCGGGTTTCACTTCACCCTTTCTTATCCTTTGTAACTGAGAATGCAGATTTTAAGTACCCTTATATTGTCTCTGGGGATTTCAATTGCGACTTTTTACAGCATTCTATCGCCTCTTCACACCTTCTTGAATTTCTATCGTTCTTTTCTCTCACCCATTCTGTTCAATTTCCTACTAGAGTGACTCAATTTTCTTCCTCCTTACTTGATCAGATTTGTTTTCCTCCCGAAGCCTTGCACCCTCACGTCTCCTCTTCCCAAGATTACCAGCTGGATCACATGATCTTGCTCCTCTACTTTATTGTAGGGAGGAAAGTAATTTTCCACTCCCAATGTGAGGCGGGGAGTGCTTTAAATTACCACAAGGTGGATCCGTTTCTTTTGAACTTGGGTCTTAGTTCCTTAAATACTCCTGAATTCTGGGGTATTTCAGATCCCTCTTATCTGACTTCTATGTTTGTTGAAAAATGCCAATCTGTGGTGTCGTTCCTCTGTCCTCCTCTCCCGCTTTCTCGCATCTCGAGTGCAAAGAGATGGTGGACACCCTTCCTTTCCTCTCTTCGAAGAAGGTGCAGTGATCTTCATTGGAAGTGGAAAACTTATAGGGATCCTCTTTCGTGCAAACTTTTTGTTTACCATCGGCGGGTTTTTAAGCGAGCTATTAGGGCCGCTAGGGGTGTTTCCCTTTCTACTAACTCTTCAGTTAGGTCTCTTTGGGCCATCACGTTTCTATGCCTGTAGTTCAGGTTCCTCTTGCTCTCTCTGTTGGTGTACTTGATCTCATGGTTAATCCTCTGGCTCTTCCTTCCCCAGTCTGTGCTTATTATTCTCCTATTTCTTCTCATGGAAGCTCTCCTCCCATCCTCTTATTATCTACTTTAGTAGTGTATATTTCCAAGTTAAAACTTCGCTCTTCTGTGGTTCCTGATGGTATTCCTTCCATCATTGTTAAAGCCTTGGACATCCAAAGTCTCACTTTCCTTCTTCACATATTTAATTCCTGCATGTTTCATGGTATTTTCCCTCCTATTTGGTGGGAAGCTTTCATTTTCCCTATCCACAAAAAGGGGTCCTTGTCAGACCCAAAAAATTATCGCCCAATAGCCGTACTCTCGCCTCTGGCCCAGGTTTTAGAGAGGTGGCTGTACGATTTGGTTCGTGATGAGGTACTTGTGGCTATTCCTCGTACTCAGTTTAGCTGTAGGCCAAATTACTCTGTCTCCTCTGTCTTATTCATCATTTTGTCCAGGGTAAGTATTGCACTTTCTGCAGGCAATTGTTACCTTCTTTTGCAGACTGATGTGTCCAAGGCTTTTGACACTGTTGACCATGGATCTCTTCTTGAGATCCTTGGTAGGGTAATTTCTAATCCCTATATCCTCAACCTTTTGAAATCCTATCTGTATGATAGACGTTTCAGCATCAAGCCCTCTTTACACTCCAGGCAGCTGGAGAGGGGTGTTCCTCAGGGTTCTGTTCTTGGGCCCATTTTATTTAATCTCACTACCTCTAGTCTACCGCCGGTCTGTCCCGGTTGGGATCTTTTGTCATTTGCTGACGATAATTATTTTGGTTTAGCATTCCTCCTCCCTTTTTTCCAGGATTTGCAACAAAAAATTAACTTCCTTTTGGCATCCCTTTCCAAGCGGTACAGTTCTCTTGCCATGCATCTAAATTCGGAAAAGACTAATATTATTGTCTTCTCACTCAAGCACGAACTTTCTCTCCCTCCCAACTTTACAAAGTCTCCCCGACTGTTGGGGGTCATTTTTGATTCTCGCTTGAATTTTTTGGCTGGTCTTACTAAGGTCCATTTAAAACCTCTCTGTCTCTTGTATAACCGAATTCTGAGAATTATTGTCAGCCTCCCTCCCTGGGTTAGTGTTCGCCATCGGGGGAAAAAACATGGCATTCTCCCCTTTTATTTCTCCTTGTTGTATTGCCAGCTGATCGAGATCTCTCATGCCTTAAAAACTTAACTCTCATGACTTAACACCCTTTTCACTCAATTTCTACATTCTTTGCCTCTGATGTGACAACTCGCCGAGTTTGCCGGTTTTTGTTTGCCCGTTCTTCTCCCTTTTCAGACATTAGGGGTAGGTTGTTCCCCTGTGTGGTTTTTAAAATATGGAATGAGCTTCCGTTTGATATCCGATCTAGTGTATTTCATTGTTCCTCTTTGTCGTGCTTACATAATTGTAGGCAAATCTTTCCTACTTCGTGCTTAACTCCGCCTCTGATAATTTGTACAGTTGATTGTATGTTAAATAAATAAATAAATAAATCTGTCAATGATGGCAGATATTTCATGAATTGGCCCAGTACCCCTCCCAGAAAAACATCCCCAGACCATCACGCTTCTGCCTTGGAACTTGACAGTTGGATGTCAACACTTAGGATGAAATTCCTCACGTTTTTGTCACCACACATATTTTCTGCCATCACTACCGAATAAGTTGAAGTTAGATTCATTGAACCATAGCACATTTTTCCATTGCTGAGATGTCCTTAAATGTTTTCGAACAAATGCTAACTGAGCTTTTCTGTTTTTTACAGATATGAATGGTTTCCATCGTTCAATTCACCCAAATAATCAAATAGCATATCAGCATCAGATAGCATAATCACACCACATACAGTATGTAACATGAAATATACCTTGTATACATTGCTCTGATACCCACTCTAAAAAGAAGCCCACTGATGCCCACTGTAAAGCATCAGGGTCAGAAAATAACCTTCAAACTTTTAAACCACAGTATGTAACATGAAATATACCTTGTATACATTGCTCTGATACCCACTCTAAAAAGAAGCCCACTGATGCTCACTGTAAAGCATCAGGGTCAGAAAATAACCTTCAAACTTTTAAACCACAAAACCTTCAATTAAAGTATCTAATGCCTTAACACGTCTGACAAAAATCTAAAATTCTAGATCTTTGCTCTGATGAGGTGTGTTAAGGTGTGTTAATGTGTGAAGTGCTGTAGCATGTATCAGACAATGTGCACATTACCATTCAAAATAAGGGTAGAGTTTTTTAACAACCCATCTTGTGTCATGTTAACATCTCACATCAGAGTAGTGTGTATGCAGTTAATTTTTCTGCAAGTCATAGTTTTTTGATATCAGTATTTTCTAGTCATTTTCTATCAGATTTTGAAAGATGTGATCCTCATAGGAGTTGGTTATTCTAGGACAATTATTAAAACACTTTAACTCATTATAATGTTTGACAGCACATACAGAAGCACTTTTGCAACACTTTACAATTTTCTATATATTGTTAAAGCTCAAACTGTCATTTTTTAATTGAATTATAAGGTTTCACGTTTCTTCACTCAAATTTTTACATCTACCTATTTTAACTGCTTGACTGTATAACACATACGTTACAATATATACATAAGTAAGATCCAAATGTTGTATAATCTGTTTTTGCCCCAAGAGTAAAGTTTATGACTGGTGCGAAACATTTGTCCAGGGCATTTTTAACATAACATTACAAAATATTCTTAATTATGCAACTTTATTCAATTGTATTTTCCAGTTACAGTTTACTCTTGTTATAACAAACATGAAGGGGATGAATAATTCGTTCGTTATATCGAGTGTTTGTCATACTTAGATGCAGAGCTGACGTGAAGTGGATCAAATGCTACGACACCTACCAGAGGAAGGCGTTATATACCTCCTTGAGGTATTCAACATGATATGGCAGCAGCATGAAGTCCCTGCAGGCTGGCGAGAGGCTACTATAATCCCACTCCCAAAACCTGGGAAGGATAGTAGCCTTGCAATAAATTACAGACCCATTTCATTGACGAGCTGTCTTTGCAAAACAATGGAACGAATGGTAAATTGGCGCCTGGTGTGGTATCTCGAGCGGCACCACCTTCTTGCCGATGCCCAATGTGGTTTTCGTGCTGGCCGGTCTTCGGTGGATCATCTGATCTCACTGGAGACTGCAGTACGTGAGGCCTTTCTCCACAGACAGCACTTAGTGGCTGTCTTCTTTGATGTGGAGAAGGCATATGATACCACATGGCGCCATGGTATACTAGAGACCTTGCACCAGTGGGGGCTCAGGGGTAATCTGCCCCTCTTCCTCCATAGCTTTTTGTCCGAACGGACCTTCAGAGTGCGTGTGGGTAACACCTACTCCTCTGCCTTTCTGCAGGAGAATGGTGTCCCACAGGGGAGCGTCTTGAGTGTGACGCTTTTTGCTGTTGCGGTGAACGGCCTACCATCCTCTGTTCACCCCCCCGGTCAAGTCGTCCCTATTTGTGGACGACTTCTCAATCAGGTACCGGGCTGCCACGATGCACAGCATTGAGCGCCAGTTGCAACTCGCACTAAACAGTGCCCACGAGTTCGCTGCCTCGCGTGGCTATAAGTTCTCCCCTGACAAAACAACTGTCATGCATTTCTGTCGTAAGCGAGGGCTTCACCCTGAGCCTCAGCTTACCCTGGATGGCCGCCTCCTGCCAGTTGTAGAGGCGGCCCGCTTTCTTGGTCTCCGTTTTGACAGCCGTCTGACATGGGTCCCGCACTTGAAGGAGCTGAAGGCCAAGTGCCTTCGCTCCCTTAATATTCTGCGGTGCCTGCAGGGAACTGGTTTTGGGGCAGATCGAACGGTGATGCTTCGACTACACAGATCACTCGTTCGATCCCGTCTCGATTATGGCTGCAGCGTATATGGCCTGGCCGCTCCATCTACTCTCCGGATGCTGGACAGTGTTCATCACGCTGGCATCCGGTTGTCCATTGGGGCGTTCCACACAAGTCCAGTACTCAGCCTTTATGCTGAGGCTGGTGAGCCACCATTGACTGTGCGGCGGCAGTGCCTGGCAGCTGCATACATTTTGCGGCTGAAAGGTCAGCCACAGCACCCTGCACACCTAGCCATCTTTAGTGACATTGTGAGACGGCCATTCAACCGCCGCCAGGGGGTTCCCCCTCCATTCGGTGTGCGTTGGATGGACTGTCTTGCCGGCCTGGGTGTGACTCTACCTAGGGTGCAGCCTGTACTGCCGGCCTCTGTGCCGCCCTGGACAGTGCCAGAGCCAAGTTTAAATTTAATGCTTGCAGCCTTACCCAAAACCAGTACCGATAGGTCATTGTACCAACAAGAGTTTGGACGCCTCTCTTGGACCTATCGAGGCCATGTTTTTATTTACACGGATGGGTCAAAGGATGGTTCCTATGTGGGTTGGTCAGTCTTTACAACTGGTCATCTCATAGGGGGCTGCCTTCCAGGCGTTGCCAGTGTCTTAACTGCAGAACTCACAGCTCTGCACAGGGCACTGGAACTCATCCTAGTATTGCATAACAGACACTTTGTTGTTGCGACTGACTCCCTATGCTCCCTTCAGCTGTTGCACACCCTGTATGGCAGACATGCCATCGTCCAGGGTGTGCACAGACTGCTGCTTGTGATTCGTAAGCAGGGCAAGACAGTGTTGTTTATGTGGGTCCCGGGGCATGTTGGCATCGTTGGCAACGAGATGGCAGATGCCCACGCCCGTCAGGTGGCCCACATGCCAGAAATACCTGACACTGCTGTCCCCTCCTCCGACGCTCTCCCGATGGTGCGGCGGGCCGTCCACGACCAATGGCGGGCCTAGTGGTTTGCGGAGAACACGAACAAACTCCGCACACTGAAGGACACTCCAGTGCACTGGGTGTCCTCGTGCCACCAATCGCGGAGGGAGGAGGTTGTACTTGCTCGGCTGCGAATCGGTCACACCTTCCTCACCCACTCTTACATTCTACAGGGTGAGGATCAGCCATGGTGTGACTTCTGTTGGGAGCCTCTCACAGTGGGGCACATCTTTAGTCACTATGAGAGATACCAAGAACTTAGATGGCGACTGGGAGTCAGCGCAGAGCTCTCCACATCACTTGGGGATAACCCTCAGGCAGTGGAGAGCTCGCTAGTATTTGTGAAAGAGGCTGGCCTCTTTCACAAAATTTGAAGTCTTATTTTGAATTATATGGCTTTTGCCTTTTTGTTTGTGTATTCTTTTTGGCTTTTGCCACATTTATTGTAATGTCTGTTTTGGCTTTTGCCACAATGATTATTCTGTCTGTTTCGGCTTTTGCCTTTTTATCTCTGTGTTTGTCTTGGCTTTTGCCACATTTATTCTTCTCTCTGATTTGGCTTTTGCCACTTTTATTGTTATGTATGTTTTGGCTTTTGCCTTTTATATGTCTGTTTATGGCTTTTGCCTTTATTTATATGTCTGTTTTGGCTTTTGCCTTTTTATTGTTATTACTTTTATTGGCCTTTTGCCCTTTTTATTGCCATCATGGTGGGATGGCCATTTACACCCCCACCATGGTGATGTGTCTTTCTGGGCCCTAATGACCTTTGTAGTTGATGGGCCCTAAAGCAGCAACAAACAACAAAAAAAAGACGTGAAGTGGGTTCAGCACGTTTCCTGAACCCACCCCTGGCCTGCAACTTCAGCCCAGTTTTGGTTTCTTTTCTTAGTGTTTTAGGGCCCCTCAACTAAAAGGTCATTAGAGCGCCGTCCTTGTAGTTCTAATGCAGAGACTGCACAGACACCACACTAATGCAACGATTTTTGGGAATTTGCTTAAGAATTTTGAAATGCGTCTGGAGGTTTCAAATGTGTAGTGTCTGGTTTTCCTGGACTCCATGGAAGAAATGAAGGAGGAGGATTCAAAGTGGAAAGGGTGAGTCGAGGAGCAAAGGGCAGCTGCAAATGTGCACCTAAAGCTGTACCTAAGCTGTGGAAGCTGTATCTGTTGCCTGTGGGAGCTGTACCTGTTTACCTAAAGCTGCTTGCAAAAATTTTTTCCCAATAGTATAAAAGGATACTCTTTTTCTCAGACCTGTGACACTCAATAGCTGTTCATTATAAAGGGAGTCATTTAGCACTGTGTGATAATGAAGGGACCAGTCAAACTGTTCTTTTTATCGAGGGATTTTGTTATATCTAGCATTCATTATATCAAGCAGCTAATACATGGGAGGTATAGGCATTTTGACCAGGACCAGTTACCCTGTTCGTTATATCCAGCAGTTTTGCATCATTGCAAACCACCCATTTTAAAGAAAAGTCAATTTTTGTAACATTTCTCAGTCAGTACTAAACATTTGTCCACCACTGTAGATATTAACATATATATATATGGCTTTCTTCAGTATTCTGGGGTATTTTAAAGTGGCAAAATCCTAAAACAATACAATCAGTAATTAGATAACTAAATTGACATCATTTTCCTATAACTCACACTCATCAATATCATTGTGTTCTACTACATTGTCACTGCCATGATGTCCTCCATCCAGTTTGCTCCATAGTGTTTAGTGAGCAGTTTGTCAAAATCAGCCTTCTTGTCATCTGTAATTTTCACTCCTTCTGGAACTGTTAATGTATTCAAATCAGACCCATTTATCTTACTTACAAATAACCTTTTAAATGCACCCAAATCAGATGTGTAGTTTGGTTTCCCAACAATAAGTACTGTGTTCAACATAGACCTTTTGAAGAAAATGTTTCATTTTTGAAATCAGGAAATACCAGGTTCCATGTGCCTTGATGACACCTTTCATTTACTCCTTAAAGTCAATCTAGCTGCAGTATCACCACTCAATCTAAGGCGTGGGAGCAGTCATTTTGAAACAAAACAAAACCTTGTGATTGGCTGAAACATGTTGCATCAAAACTTGTAATATCCATGGATAATGTGAGTTTTGATACTAAGGGTCACCTTTGACCCCATTCTCACAGGGATTTTACCCATATATGGCATTCTTTAGTTTCAATAATCATAGCTTGAAGTATGATATTTCCAAATGTGCTGCTATTTCAGTATTGTCAAAAATGGCGACTTCCTGTTTTGATTCTAACCCCCTCATATCTATAATGCCATGTCTGATTGTTTTGCATGCATCCTTAAGACATGTGTGATACAGTTAGTCTTTTATAGTTCTCTAAGTGCCTATGTAAATTGAATGTGTGCAAAAAAATTCTTCCATAAAGTCTACACACTCATGAAAGTCCTTGCTAGGTACTTCCACCCTTGCAAAATCAGCTTCATTATTCAGATGCTATAAAATTAGCAAATATTTCACATGAGGATGAATGCAGTCTATCTGTAGAACAAAGAATCTGGTAATTGCTATCAGAATAGGAATGACATGTTCCCATATTACTCTGCACCACTTGCTCCCACATCCATTTTGGTCTTCACCTACCCCTGGTGCCCCCAATCACATGCATACCCATAATGGACCTAATAAGCTTCACCTCCTCTCTTCTCATTGCATGCCCATACCACCTCAACCACTTCTTCCTCATCATGTTTCATGCCATTGTATCCTTAACAATGGTAACTCCCAGATCAGGTTCATAAGACCAATTGTAGTCTTTCATTTTTGGTAGATGATGATATCCATAGAGAAATTGTAAGCCAATGAATCCAAGTAAATCATGATGTTGAATTGGTAACACATTTCTTTGATGTTTAGTTATGTATAAATTGGTTTGAAATACGAAATATTACACTCAATATTACTTAGCTGGCATAATGTTATCTGCTGATTGTCACAGACAATCACTGCAGCTTTGTTTATGTTAACTTGAGGCACAGCATTAGTCAAAAAACCAAGCACACCATGCTTAGCACATTTGATGCACCCTTCATTGAAGTCTTGAACCATGTGAACACTGTTGAATGAGGTATGGCATCTTCAACATATGCTAGCTGCAGCTTATCATGTGTTTCAGATGCTGTATGATTTAAATAACAGCAAAATTTTATTGTGCTGTATTGTTCCTCTTGTGTCACCTCCATTTTGTGATATGCAGAATTCAACTGGGGTCAACAATATAAAGTGTTACAACCAACCTCCCAATACAAGAGTGCTGCCACCTATGGACATTATACATGAAACCTCACTGTATTCAAATATTCATGGTAGAGACATGAGACTATCAAGGGAGCTGCAGGAAAAAGTCGGTCTCAGTTGTTGTTGATCAGCCCTTGTATAATGTTATTTTGAATTTCCTCATCAAACAATGTCAAAAAATAGACACGTGGTAGATTGATTGATTCAAAGTAGGTTTCATTAGAGCCTTTTTCAAATCAAAATATTAGTATTGTATTACATACGTCCCTTTTTCTCCACTTTCTTTGGACATCTTACAATACCTCCTCCTCAAGATCTTCGTAGCATGATACCTCAGCTATCAATATCATTTTCTACCATAATAGGCTGAGAGTTTGGTAATATGACATCATCTTCTATATCACATTCTACTGATGTGTCAGTATCTGAAGGGATATTGTCTATTTCAAATTCTATATCATTTGTCACATTATTTACATATGCAATTGTGCTGAAAAACAAACCAAACATGATTTGTAACTCATGTCCAATGCATGTGTATGTATCAATACAAAATAAGGCTGTCAAATCCTGACAGGACTCTCTATTCCCAAAAATTCAACGATTGTTTTCCAAAAAGGAATTACTATAAATTGAAATATTATTTATGCTGTTAAAAGTATAAAAAGAATTGAATGTGCCTGTTGTTCACTTGATAGTTTCTAAAATTATAAGCTTGAAAAATAAGTCAACCTCGGGGTCATAAATTGGTATCAACAATGATGAAAGCTGAAGTAGTGTGACACTATTCAAACAATAAATATGCACTACTGGGAAAAGCGGTGATTGAGGAGGCATATGCCCTGCGATGTATCTGGGCCACTGCACACTTGTGAGATAGCTCACAGCCATCGAGGGCTTAGGTTGTGACATATTTTCCAATACTTTGGCCACAACTTCCAGGGAAATTGGGTGGCCAAAGCAGAAACCCGGTCTTGGTCATGTGGCTTGGGGTGCATGGTTATGTGAACCCTTGCTCTGGTGGCAAGGGGCGCATAGGTCTATGCCCCCCAGGGTTACTGTAAGTGGACCAGCAGTCAACCCCAATGCCATTGGTCTGGTACTTGGGGATTATGCCAACATTATGGTATCCTGTCTGAGCAACCTTGGCAACACGAATAGGCATCCCCTTGTTGGGCTCTGTGGTGGGTTATGACTGTGGGCCTCATCAAATAACACCACTCTTTTGTCTTCTTTTTTTCTGTCTGGGACGATGGCCCCAGTTCCATCCAACTGAGTCGGTCAACTGCCACTGACCCTATGGGGATGAGTAGTGCTCCAAGTAACAGACGACATTCCCCCAGTAAGCCATCTGGATCCTGGAACGACTCTGTGCCTTCTACTGCAATGACACCTGCCCTTAACAGGAGGCAACAACCTGTCAGTCTTAAGGTGCAGGGTTCTACCACTGATGCGAAGCATGTCCCAGCATCTAAACAGATCTTAGGTGCAGCTAAATCCCCTTCCACAACTTCTTCCTATCACATCCGGTTTCTTTCCATATCTGGGGAGAATGGTGCAGCTTTGGGGAAGGCGTCGCCTTTCCTTATTGCCAAAGCCATCCAAGGCATTGCTGGTGACGTGACTTTGGTCAAGAAACTTTGCAATCGCACCTTGTTGGTGGAGGTATCTCCCCTCACCAGATTGAGGCATTGCTGAAAATGCAGAAACTCAGTGACTTCCCCATTGTGGTCAAACCTCATCACACCCTCAACACCAGTAGAGGTGTGGTGCGGTGTCCCAGCCTATGCAGGGAGTCAGAGGAGAACATAGTGGAGGAGCTCATGGACCAGGGTGTGGTGGCTGTCCACCACACCTCAGTTTGACAGGATGGAGAATTTCACCTCTCTGACACCTTATTACTGACCTTTCGTAGGCACAAGTTGCCAGAATACATCAGTGCTGGCTACCTCAACTTGCCAGTATGTCCTTTAATACTGAGCCCCCTTTGCTGCTTCAATTGCCAACGATATGGTCATCGCCAGAATTCCTGTTCTGACAGGGCCATGTGTGGAACTTCTGGGCAGGGAGACCATTCCCCTGAGCCATTTAAGAATGCACCTTATAGCACCAACTGTAAGGGAAACCACCCTGCTTCTTTTTGGGATTGCCCCACGTGGTTGCAGGATTGCATAATCCAGGAGTTGTGTGTCAAAAAGGGTATCCGTTTTCACTGTATCTGGACCATGTTTGGGCTCTGCAAAAGTGACAAAACCAGCCTCTTTGGAGGCCACAGATGCCTCTCATTAAACAAAGACATCTGCTTTGAACACCCCCTCCCTAGCTCCCACCCAGCCAGCCCTCTCCACAGACGTGGTGGTGGGTGAGGCAGGAGGGAAGCAACTGGGGACACTGCCAACTCCTGCAGTGGGGCATGTGTCCTTGGTTTGTCTACCCAGGCTCTCTGGCCAACAGCAGAAAGCTCAGGGTGGCAGCATACCCCAACTGGGGTAGGATGGGGATTCCTCCTTTGAGATGGAGGAGGAAGACCCAATTGTATGCACCTCACCCATTTCTGCAGTGGGATGGAAAAAGGGGAGGAATTGAAATAAACCTCGAAAGCCCACCTAATGGTGAATCTCCTTCAATGGAACTGTTGAGGTTTTTCCCACAAGAGGGATGAGATCACAATGTTGATCACATGGCACAACCCCATCTGCATCTCCCTCCAGGATATCCTCTGCCATAGTGATACCCCACTTTCATTATGGGTTTTGAATGTTTTTCTAGTGTAAGAATGATATATTTTTTTGTATTTATTGCTTGTGAAGGGGCTTTGGGTCTGGGTGTTTTAATTAATTTAATTCGTTGTTATGGAAGAGATTATTTTTTATTAATAAATATTGTTCAATGTTATATAACATTTCTGTTTGGCTTATTTGTAGGGAGATTATTATTAGATTGAGCTTGAGTAGCAGTGTATTTAAGAGTGGCTAGATTAGGGTTTGTTCTTATAAGAAATTTTCAACTTGATTTATTAAAAGTATTTGGAGCTGATTTAGGAGATATTATAAGAATTGGATTATCTTGATTAAGTTTATGAATTTGTTTTTTGATATTAATTGCTAGTATAATGGTAGCAGAAAAAAAGCAAGAGATTTTGTAGATTAATTACTTTAATAAGTATTCTTTTGATTTTAGTTTTTATTAGATTACATTTTTTGAGATTTTACTTATTTTTTGAAGGAGTATTAATTCCTACTTTAATTTTAATTGTGGGATGAGGATACCAACCAGAACGACTTCAAGCTGGAATTTATCTTGTATTTTAAACACTATTAGCTTCTATGCCTCTTTTAGTAGTTATTTTATGATGAGGTAGTACTTGAGGTAGAAGAACATATTTTTTAGGTAGTAGTGTAAATTGTGTATGAAAAGATTTTGGGTTATTATTATATTTAGGAGGGGTGTTGGCATTTTTGGTAAAAATGCCTATATTTATTTTCCATTTGTGGTTACCTAAAGCTCATGTTGAACCTCCAGTTTCTGGGTCAATAATTTTGGCTGGTGTATTATTGAAAATAGGAGGATATGGGATAATACGTTTAAGAGTTTTATTTATGGGATGAATAAACTTTTTTATCTGATTTTGGATTGGTTTAAGATTAATTGGTGGTTTTGCTTTAAGATTAGTATGTCTTCGTCAAAGTGATTTAAAAGCTTTAATTGCTTATTCTTCTGTTGTTCATATAGGGTTAGTAATTGGGGGAATTATATCGTTAAGTTGAATTGGATTTATTGGATGATTTGTAATAATAGTAGGGCATGGGTTTTGCTCTTCTGGGTTATTTTGCTTAGCTAATATATCTTATTCTCAAGTAGGAAGTCAAATGATAATTATAAATAAAGGATTAATAAGACTTTTCCCAAGAGGAGCTTTAATTTGATTTTTATTAGTAAGAAGAAATATAGCTGCTAATCCTTCTTTAAATCTTTTAGGAGAAATTTGTTTATTAGGTAGAGTGTTTTTTATGATGTGATTATTAAAAGTACTATGTTGTGAACTAGTGTAAAAATATAAAGAATATCTAGCTCTAAAAAATCCAACAAGAAATAATCCTACAATTCTATAAAGTAATAATAGGATGTAAGGAATTATTAGGCAGAGAATATTTACTAGTAATACTTCATTTGATTCCTTTAAATTTGATTTTTCTTAAAAGAGACGTCTTTATATTATAATTTAAGTAGTTTAATTGAGAATAAAAGCTTGTGAATCTTTAGGAGCTAAATGAAGCCTTAAATCATTTTAGAAAGTAAAATAGGACATTTATTTGGGGTTATATTATTATTAATATCTATTGTATCATTAGTTTTGGGTTATATATTGTTTATTATAATATAAATATTGTTATATAAAATAATATAATATAAAAATTTTAGGATTAAGAAGAATAGATTTAAACATTATTTTAGTTCTGGATTATTTAACTAGTTTAGGTTGAGATGGACTGGGACTTGTTTCTTATTGTTTAGTAATTTATTATCAACACAGAAAATCATACAGAGCTGGAATACTAACTAATATAAGAAATCGGTTGGGTGATGTGGGCCTTTTATTAGCTATTGGGGGTTTAATAGGTTATGGTAGATGAACATGAAGTGATTTATGAACTAATTTTTATTGATGAATCATTTGATGTGTATTGTTAGCTAGATTGACTAAGAGTGCTCAAATTCCTTTTTCAGCTTGATTACCAGCTGCAATGGCAGCTCCGACTCCTGTGTCAGCTTTAGTTCATTCTTCTACTTTAGTAACTGCTGGGGTTTACTTACTAATTCAATTTTATGAAGTAATTAGTGAAGAGTTATTATTTAAGAATATTCTTTTATATATTGGGCTTGTTACTATATTTTTAGCTCGTTTGACTGCAATTTATGAATATGATTTGAAAACAATTATTGCTCTTTCTACTTTAAGACAGCTAGGATTAATAATGGCTATTTTATGGTTTGGGATACCAAATTTAGCTTTTTTCCATTTATTAACTCATGCAATATTTAAAGCTTTATTATTTTTAAGTGTGGGGAAAATTATTCATTCTATTGGATGAAGTCAGGTAATAGGAAGTTTAGTTGAACTTTTACCTTTAAGAATATTATGTATGAGTGTAGCAAGATTAGCACTATGTGGCTTACCTTTTTTGGCAGGATTTTATTTGAAAGATTTAATTTTAGAAATAATAATTGGATATTCTTGAGGTTGAGGTTTAAATATATTATTAATTGTAGGTACTAGCTTTACATGTATTTATACTATTCGATTAGGGTGGATATTGTCAGGAGGAGAATTTAATGGGTTAAAGAGTTCTGCATTAGAGGATAATGAAAGAGGTTACAGAACACCAATGTTGATTTTACTAATTGGGGCAATATTTGGTGGAGCTAGTTTGATGTGACTTTTATTTATTAATATGGAAATGAGTTGAAATGTTAGAGGGTTAAAATTAATTCCTAGTTTAATTATTTTAAGAAGATTATTAATTGGAGTTCGATTAGTTGAAAGCTATTTAGGTGATGGTATAAATTTTAGAATTAATACTAGTTTACCTGCAGGATTAGGAGGATTATTGCATATATATCAGGAAATTGAATTATTAAAATACCTTTAAGAACTGGATTAGTATGAGAAAAAATATTAGATAAAAGATGAGGAGAATTAGTAGGAGGACAGGGTGTATATATTATAATTAATAAAATTGGGAAGCAGATTCAAATAGTTCAAGGAAATACAGTTAAAATATGTTTGTTAATGGGATTAACATGAGGGATAATTATAATTATATATTAGTTTTAGGAAGTTTGTAGAACGTGATGTTGATGCCACTGAATAGATGGAAAATCCCTAAATAATGTGACAGAAAAGTTAGGTGGTAAATTCTAAATTTATTTATGAGGTAAATCCATTATTAGTATAAATTAGTGTAATAAGCACAAGAAAGTTTAATTTTATTAGGTCTAGTTGGAGGAGTTTATAAATGGGAGATAATTTTTTTAGGTGGATAAATTAGGTCCCTTTTAGGTAATGGCTTAGAAATAAAATTTTACTTTGATTTACAAGATCAACATTTTAATATAAACTACTAAGTCACAATGTAAAGAATTGGAAATCATTAAGAAATGTTAATTCTTATTAGGTTGCTTTCAAAACAAGTGCATTTAATACTGAATGATTATATTTTTTTGTGAATGGAAGGGTAATAAATATATAATAGTAAATACTTGTCCCAGTAGAATATAAGGGTCTTCAACTGGTCGAGCTCCAATTCATGTTAAAAGAATACATGAAGAAGAGAATTTTCAAAAATTCAATTTTCTTATTAGAGAAAATTGGGAGGTTTTTATATAAGAAGAAGATATTAAATGTAAGAAATATAAGACTATAATAGGTATTATTAGAGCAATTAGGCCTCCTAATTTATTTGGGATGGATCAGAGAATAGCATAAGCAAATAAGAAATATCATTCTGGTTGAATGTGTACTGGAGTAACTAATGGATTAGCTTAAATGAAATTTTTGGGATCAATTAGTAGGGAAGGACAAATAAGTCTTACTCTTACTAATATAATAATAGTTGGTATAAAGCCTAAAAGATCTTTAGAGGAAAAATAGGGATGAAAAGGGATTTTATCAGTATTACTGTTCAATCCTAGAGGATTATTTGATCCTCTTTGGTGTAAGAAGGTTAGATGAATAATAATTAAAAATAAAATAATAAAACGTAAATTAAAATGAAATCTGAAGAATCGTGTTAATGTTGCATTATCTACAGCAAATCCTCCTCATACTCATTGCACTAAAGTGTTTCCCAAATAAGGAATTGTAGATAATAGGTTGGTAATGATGGTTGCAGCTCAAAAAGATATTTGTCCTCAAGGTAAAACATAACCTAAAAAGGTAGTGGCTATTAAAATTAGTAAAATAGTGGTTCTGGTATTCATGCTATATGATGATGGAAAGAGTTAAAATAAAGTCCCCCACCTACGTGTAGGTATAAGCAAATAAATAGAAGGCTAGTGCCGTTTGAGTGAAGGGAACAAATTAACCATCCAAGGGTAACATCATGAGTGATGTGGGATACTACAGAAAAAGATATATCTACATGGGCAGTAAAATGTAAAGCCAAGAATAATCTGGTTATAATTTGGAAAGCTATAAATACACCAAGTAGAGATCCTATGTTTCATATATATGAAATGTTTGAAGGGCTGGGTAAATCGCTGAGAGCGGAATTAATAATTTTTAATAATGGGTGATTTGTTCGAATTGGTTTTGTCATATAGGATTCTCCATAATGGACCTTCAGATAATTTAGCGAGTTTTGTAACAACGGTTAATGTAATAAGTAAAAAAATGGTTAATATGATTGTAATTGAAATAAAAGGTATAGAGAATAAAAGTTTAATCAATGGTTGAAGAGGTAAATTTAAAGAAGGGATAAAAGTGTTAATAAATAGTGAGAATGGAATTAAAATTAATATAGGGCTAGAAGATAAAGAAGAAGCAGGGGAATTAGGGGTTAAAGTAGAAATATATAAAAATAGAACTAGAATCCCTCCTAAAATGATCAGGAAAAAAATATATCTTAATCAAGATAATTTTAAATATAAATATATGAAAGTGGCCAATGCAAGAGCTGTTAAGCAAATTGATAAAGCAATAAATGATGGATGATTTAGTTGAATTAGTATAATAGTGGTAAAAGTTAATAGTATTATTAGTAAAGTAATTGTTTCTAAGAAATAATTCTTAACAATGAAGATGTTGTGTTACACCATAGAAACAAGATTAATAATAGGTTTATCTATTAGTTTGTCAAGTTAGCAGCTTGAAAGGTTTAATCTTTTAGCAAGAATTGAATTCAATAAGTTATTAACAGTAACTTGCCTAAAGATTTGGCTTTTGCTAAAAATGAAGGATAAAATCCTATTGATTAGGTCGAAACTAATGGCATAATAATGCTTTTCATTTGTATAGGCGTAATATAGGATATTATTTTTAACTGCAAATTAAATGTTATAATTATTAACTATACACCTATAAAATTCAGTTTAAGGCTCCTTTGAATCATTCATATAATAGTCCTGCAATTAAAATTAGTATAATAACTCTAAATAAGGTTAATAGAGGAGTAGTTTGAATAGATAATGAAATTAAAGGAATAGGTAATAATAGTGTAATTTCTACATCAAAAGTTAAGAAAATTACTGCAATTAGGAAGAATTGTAAGGAGAAAGGTATTCGAGAAGATTCTATTGGGTAAAATCCACATTCAAAAGGAGAAGTGAAATCAGATGATGAAGATAATTTTGAAGGTAAAATAAATGTTAAAAGAGTAAGGAAGATAATAAGAATAATAAGGGAAGAAATGAATATGAATGTGATTATTATATTTAATTATTAAACTTTTTAGTTGGAAGCTAAAGGTACTTTATTATACTAATATAATATATTCCTCATCAGTAAATTTAAATGTACAAAAATAATCATACAACATCTACAAAATGTCAATATCAAATAGCAGCTTCAAAGCCGAAATGATGATGATTAGAGTAATGATTTTTAAAATGGCATAATAAACAAATGGTTAAAAAGGTAGTTCCAATCAGTACATGAAATCCAGTAGCTATAAAAAACAGTTAATCCATATACTGAATCTGAGATGGTGAAAGGAGCTTCATGATATTCAAATGGTTGAAGGAGAGTAAAATAAATATGTAATTAAATAGTTATTATAAGAGCAATTTTTCTTTTTGAATAATTAGCTTCAATTATTCTGTGATGAGCTCATGTTACTGTTACTCCTGATGCTAGTAAAATAGCAGTATTTAATAAAGGGATTTGGAAAGGGTTAAAAGGAATGATGTTAATAGGAGGTCAAAAAGCTCCTAATTCTGGGGTAGGTGAGAGGCTTCTATGATAGAAAGCCCAGAAGAAGGCAATAAAGAAAAAGATTTTGGATACAATAAATAAGATCATTCCTCATTTTAAGCCTAAGACGACATTTAAAGTATGAAGACCTTGGAAAGTTCTTTCTCGAGTAATATCCTGTCATCATTGAATTATTGTTATAATTATAATTAATAGGCTTAATAATGCTAAGTAGTCTGTTTGGGTATGAAACCAGTAAACGGATCCTGATGTTAAACATAAAGCTGCGATAGAAGCAGTTAAAGGTCAAGGACTTTTTTCTACTAAGTGATAAGGATGACTTGTCATAATTTCTTTCTCTAATATGTAAAGGTGTAAGAATTGAAAAAACATAAGCTTGAATGAAAGCTACTGCAGATTCAAGAACAATTAAAGCTAATTGAATAGGTAATGTAAACAGATAAGAAATTATGCTTATTTCAGTTAAAGCATTACTTAAAAGCATTATAAGAAGATGTCCTGCAATTATATTGGCAGCTAATCGAACTGATAGAGTTAATGAACGAATAATGTTTCTAATAGTTTCAATACACACTATGAAAGATATTGAAGCAATAGGTGTACTTTGAGGAATTAAATGTGCTAATATTATTTTGGTTGAGTTAATTCATCCAAATAAAATTGACATTAATCATAATGGTAATGCTAAGGATACTGTTAAAACACGGTGACTAGTAGCTGTAAAAATATATGGTATTAATCCCAATACATTATTGGCTATAATTAGTAATAATAAAGTGATAATAATTGTTACTGCTCCTTTAAAGTAAGAATGTCCTAATAATGTAGTAAATTCCTTAGTTAAGGTCAATTTTAGTAAAAGTATTTGATTTATTGAAGGAATTAATCAATAAGTGGAAAATGTTACAATCCGAATTAATAGAGCTCTTAATCAATTTAAACTTAAATTTAAGATATTAGTAGAGGGATCGAAGATTGAAAATAAGTTTGTTATCATAATCAGGAAGTAGGTAAATTGTAGGTAAAATTAATTGTGGCTGATTGAGTGAGTGATATAATTTTTTATAAACAATTATTAATAAAAATGAGAAGAGAAAGAAGAGAAATAACCAATTAGTAGGAAATATTTGTGGTATTAAAAAGTATTTTAATAAATAATTTTATTTTGACAAAATAATGTTATGATTTAACTAACTTTTTCATTAGAAGTAAAATTACTATAAATTAGCTTAAGAGGCTAGTGCTTGGATTTTCAGCCATCTAATGATAAAATTTTTTGTAGTCAGATTAGAAATGAATTGTGAGGAACTGATTCGATAATAATAGGTATAAATCTATGATTAGCTCCGCAAATTTCTGAGCATTGTCCATATCAAAGTCCTGGAAGAGTAATTAAGAATGAAGTTTGATTTAACTGTCCAGGAACTGCATCTACTTTTAATCTTAAAGCAGGGAGTGCTCATGAATGAATTACATCAGCAGCACCAATTAGTATTCAGATTTGGGTATTAATTGGTACAATTGTTCGGTTATCTACATCTAAAAGGCGAAGCAGAGAAGAAGAATGATCTGAAGGTAATATATATGAATCAAATTCTACATTTCTTAAATCCAAATATTCATAAGATCAAAATCATTGGTGTCCTGTGGTTTTTAAAGTTAATGCTGGTTTATTAATTTCATCTAGTAAATATAACAATCGTAAAGAAGGGAGAGCAATAAAAATTAAGATAATTGTGAGTAAAAGCTTTCAAATAGTTTCCATTTCTTAGCCTTGTAATAGGTTAGTAAAAGTAAATTGGTTAGTTATTAGTATAATAAATATATATAAAACTAAGGAGATAATTAAAATTAAGATTAATAATGTATGATCATGAAATATAATTAGCTGTTCTATTAAAGGGGAAGCACTATTTTGGAATAATAATGAAGCTTGTGTTGCCATAAATTTTAATTAAAGAATTTAATTGTGAATAAGTGTGATCTTCGGGAGGGAACCCATGGTGTCATTCAATTGCTTGAGTTTTATTTAAGGAAAATAGGACTGGTCGTTGAGCAATTAAAGCTTCTCATAAAATAAAAATGAAAAAAATTATTCTTAAAAAAGATATAATAGTATAAGCATCAGGATAATCGGAATATCGGCTAGGTATACCACTAAGTCCTAAGAAATGTTGAGGAAAAAAGTTATGTTTACTCCTAAAAACATGATAATAAAATGTATTTTAGATCATAATGGATTAAAGGCAAATCCTAACATAAGAGGGCATCAATAGTTAATTCCTGCTAAAATAGCAAATACAGCTCCTATAGATAAAACATAATGGAAGTGAGCTACAACATAATAAGTGTCATGTAATATAATATCAATTGATGAATTTGCTAACACTACTCCAGTTAAGCCACTAACTGTAATTATGGGGCTACACCATGTATGCAGCCACCTGGCAGCAGGGAGGCCACCCTGTGGAAGGGGTGGTTATCCTTATCTGGAATGGATGCATGCACATCCCAGTGGCTTTACAGAATGCTCTCCAAGTAGTGGCGGTCTTTCTGCAATTGGATGTGCTGACCACTCTGCGTTCCCTTAACCTGCCTCCTGGGATTCATATCTGATGGGTAGACCCAGCTTCGCAGACCCTTTCTGATTATGCCCATAATCCCCAATGGGGCTCAGAGAGCCTCAATCCCTGAGGGCTCCTTGTGGAGCAATGGGTGCAACACAATGGCCTCATTGTTCTAAACACAGGTGCCCCCTCACATGTGATGACTGCCACTGGTGGTCTTTCCTTTATAGACCTCTCCATCTGCTCTCTGGGGTTGGCACCAGGGCTGCAATGGGAGGTTCTGTCTGACCCTTGTGGAAGCGACCACTTCCCCATCAGGGCTAGCAGTAGAAGTGGGGCACTGTCCCAACAGCCACCGCAATGATGTCTGCATCGGGCAAACTGGGAGGAGTTTGCCCATCGAATCCACTTTTGCCTACTGCGTGATTTTGATGGTGTCACTTCACAGAGGTAGTGGTCAATGTGGCATTGGCATCTGACCCCCACAGCTCATGTAACCCGCCACGAGCACAGGTGCCATGGTGGACAGAGGAGTGTCGGAGTGCAATTCGGGCCCTTCTGGTCTTGTCCAACTGATGCCAATCATGTCAACTACCTCCGAGCCCGGGCATATGCACAACAGGTAATCCAGGAGGCCAAGTACCCCTCCTGGAGTGAGGACGTCTCCTTGCTTACCCACCACGCACAATCTAAGAATGTCTCGGAAAAGCTGAGAAAAATCCAGGGAAGGTACTTACCATCCTTTAGCCCTGGTCTCCTTGTGCAGCGGAGACATTTACTTCCGTCATGTGAGATGGCTGAGGAGCTGGCAACGACATTTGCTGCCATCTCCATTTCCAAGCACTGCACTACACTGCAGCTTTCATAAAACAAAAAGATGCTGCAGAACACCATTCAGTTATCTTCTCTGGCGGTATGCTGAGGGGAATTATGACCCATTTACCCCTTGGGAGCTGTGGGCAGCTCTAGCAAGGGCCCGGGATACTGCCCCCAGCCGTCATAACATCCATTACCAATTACTATAGCATCTACCTGAGAAGTGTCTTCCTACCTCCTTGAGGTTTTTAATTATATTTGGCAGCAACACGAAATCCCTGCTGGCTGGAGGGAGGCTATAATCATTCCCCTCCCAAAACCTGGAAAGGATAGTACCCTACTGACGAATTACAGGCCCATATCCTTGACAAGCTATCTGTGTACAACCATGGAACGCATGGTTAACTGGCGTCTGGTGTTGTATCTAGAATGGCACCACCTTCTCACCAATGTCCAATGTGGCTTCTGTGCTGGCAGGTCTCCAGTGAATCATGTTATCTCACTGGAGACTGCAGTATTTGAGGCCTTTCTCCACAGACAGCACTTGGTACCTGTCTTCTTTGATGTGGAGAAGGCTTATGATACCACATGGCGCCATGGTATATTCAAGACCTTGCACCAGTGGGGGTTCAGGGGTAATTTGCCCTCTTCCTCCATAGCTGTTTGTGCAACCGGACCTTCAGAGTGTGTTTGGGTAACACCTACTCCTTGGCCTTTCTGCAGGAGAATGGTGTCCCACAGGGGAGCATCCTCAGTGTGACGCTCTTTGCTGTTGCAGTGAACGGTTTTCTCTCCTCCATTCACCCCCCGGGAAAGTTGTCCCTATTTGTTGACGGCTTTACCATCTGGTACTGGGCTGCCATAATGCATGGCATTGAGCATCAGCTGCAACTGGCACTCAATAGTGCCAATGAGTCTGCCAACTCACGTGGCTATAATTTCGCCCCTGAGAAAACAAGAGTCATGCATTTCTGTCACAAGTGAGGGCTTCACCCTGAGCCTCAGCTTACCCTGAATGGCTGCTTCCTCCCAGTTGTAGAGGCAACCCAGTTTCTTGGTCTCCTTTTTGACGACTGTCTGACATGGGTCCCATACTTGAAGGAGCTGAAGGCTAACTGCCTTCGCTCCATGAATATTCCGCAGTGCCTGCAGGGAACTGGTTTTGGGGCAGATCGAACGGTGATGCTTCGACTATACCGATCACTCGTTCGATCACATCTCAACTATGGCTGTGGTGTATATTGCCTCGCTGCTCCATCTAATCTCTGGATGCTGGACAGTGTACTTCATGCTGGCATCTGGGTGGTCCATTGGGGCATTCAGCACAAGTCCAGTGCTATGTGTTTATGCCGAGTCCGGTAAACCGCCGCTGACTGTGCGGCAGCAGTACTTGCCAGCTGCATATATTTTGTGGCTGATTGGTCAGTGACAGCACCCTAGACACCTAGCCATTTTTAATCATACTTTGTGACAGCCTTTCGTGGCCAGGGGTTCCCCCCCCAATTTGGCAGGCAGTGGACTGATGGTCTCACTGGCCTGCATGTGACTCTACCTAGGGTGCAGCCTGTACTGCCGGTCTCTGTGCCACCCTGGACAGTACCAGACCCAAGTTTTAATAGGACACTCACCGCCTTCCCCAAAGCCAGTACCGATAGGTCAGTGTACCAACAAGAGTTTGGATGCCTCTCTGACCTATTGGGGGCCATGTTTTTGTTTACACGGATGGGTTGTAGGATGGCACTGCTGTGGGTTGGTCACCAACACTTTAGTTTAAATCACCAGCACTTTGTGGTTGCAGACTTTATAGCAGACATGCTATCGTCCAGGGTGTGCACAGTTCACTGCTTATGATTTGTCAGCAAGGCAAGACGGTGTTGTTTATGTGGGTCACAGAGCATGTTGGCGTCATGGGCAATGGGAGGGCAGATGCCCATCAGGTGGCCCATCTGCCAGATGTACCTGACACTACTGTCCCCTCCGCCAACACTCTGGCGATTGTGCAGCAGGCCATCCATGCACAATGGTGGTTCCAGTGGTTTGCAGAAACCACCAATAAACTCCACACTCTGAAGGTTATTCCAGTGCACTGGGTGTCCTCGTTCCACCAGTTGTGGAGGGATGAGGTTGTGCTTGCTCGGCTGTGAATCGGTCACACGCTCCTCACCCACTCCCACACACTACAGGGTGAGGGTCAACCATTGTGTGACTGCTGTTGGGAGCCTCTCACAGTGGCCCACATCTTTAGTCACTGTGAGAGATACCATGAACAGAGATGCTGGCTGGGGATCAGTCCAGAGCTCTCAACCTCACTTGGGGTTAACCTTCATGGAGTGGAGATCTCCCTTGTATTTCTGAAAGAGGCCAGCCTCTTTCAAAAAATTTAACTGACCCCCTTTCGCTTTTAACTTTGTGTCCGTTTTAGCTTTTGTTTTTTTATTTCTATGATTGTTTTGACTTTTGCCCATTTTTGTTTATGTATGTTTTTGGCTTTTGCCTCTTTTATCATTATGTCTCTTTTGGCTTATGCCTGGTTTTATTCCACATTATTTATTTGGCTATTGCCATTTTATTTTTATTAGTTTTTGTGGGCTTTTGCCCTTATTTATTGCCACCATGGTGGGATGGCGATTTATACCCTCATTAATGGTGGTTGTCTTTCTGGGCCCTAATGACATTTGTAGTCGATGGGCCCTAAAACACAAACAACTAAACTGCAAAGTTCCCTCAGGATTCATTGATAGTTAATGATTTTATGAAGTTTACACCCACTGGGACTTTGGAGTACTGCCAGTAAATAGAGGGTTAATAAACTTGCCATCCAAAACAGGCTTCTTTTGTGTAGCAAGGTTGCCTGCTATCATTAAACTTCCTTCTGTAGGCCTATTTTGAAGTGTTGATTGCTTTGCAAATAATGTTTGGTGCTTCTTCAGCTTTTTCACACATAGCATCATTTTGTGTTCTTCTTTGGAAGGGTTCCAGTGAAATTCACTATACAGTAGAACCTCCATAATATTGCCCCAATGGGAAAGAAAAGCTAGGCAATATTATCAAGGGTGCATATTATGGAGAGCCCACTTAATATTGCCATTAGTCAATAATAAAGAGGTTTAGTTCATTATCCAACTCTTCACTTTCATGCATACTTAAAACTTGTTTTTGCAACATGCATACACTAACATGTACAGTATAAAATTTAATCCGAAAATTCACTAATGTAATTCTTTTACTTTTGCAATCAGTAACCATCCATTAACAGGGATGTTTTAATTATGTTGAATTTGAACCAACTTAAAGGCAAGTGATGAAAGACTAACCGAAATAGAGGAAACAGCCAAACAAGTAATTCTCTTTTGAACTGCCTTTTGTACTGCTTTCAAACATTCTGATCACCTGTATTTTCTTATCTAGAGAGAATCCCCTGCCTTGTGATACCCTTCATGTTTCCCATCTTTATGAACTTCTGTATATACTTCAAAACCTTACATGATGAACAGAAACTACTGCATAATCAGAGTGTATCAGAACATCAAGGAACAAAATGCATGATTTACTTGAAAACCAAGTGAGTAACTAGCCAAACATTGCCCATGAAGAAGTTCATAATGTATAAGAAACAGTGGAAAGTAAGAAAAGAAATCTTTTGATGGGGCAATGTTAACGAGGTTTTTTTGAACATCTTTTCTAACTAGGGGGAAATATTTCATATTTTACTCACTAAATTTCATTTCATGACACAGTAAGCACACTGCTTTATTCCCTATATTTTGCAAAGAAATATTTCTTTGTCCTTTTGTCATTAAGTGCAGGACATTCATCACTGATTTTACACTTCTTGGGGGGGGGGGGGGGGGGTTCATAGTTTCACTACACTTGGAAATTTGCAGATTTATTGTTGAAAAGACAAAATTGAGCTGAATGATCGATGCAATGGGACCAGGAGCAGTTGTCCACTATATGCAATCATCCACTATAATGGGGTTTTCTGTAAAGCTGCATTTTTGCTTTACCTCCCTTACGCAATGTTTCATGACCTTATCAGGCACAATGTATCTGCCAGATACATATTCATGGTTCAGTGCATTTGCAAATTGGGATGGAAACGTTCAACAACATTCCATGAAATGTGGCACACATACTTAAATGATTATGTATTTGTTAGAATTTTACCATAATAGAATGAGATTTTTTTCACACTAGACTAGGTGTTATTAGAAAGCAAATTGCAATCATCTGTCTGCTGAGTATGAATTAATTTAAAACACTCATTTAAGATGTGCATTATGTGGTGGTATTACAAATGGGTATTGGCAAACTTTCAGTAGATTAGCTTTTCTTTCTGTTTCTTCAGTTTTTATGAAATATTGGGTGTGTGAATTAATTCCAAGCCTTTTTTGGGGAAAAAAAAACAAATTTTTTGCATACAAAAATATGTCTATTTATTCAAAGTGTTGTTCATCAGAAAGTAAAACCTTTTCCCATCTTTCAGGCAGCATATGAATTTAGCTGAAATTCTGTAATATCTTTAATATTACAGAAACGTTGCTTGTTGAGTGCATCGCTCCTTGCTCTGAATAAGTGGTAATCTGATGGAACAATGTCTGGTGAATATGGTGGGTGTGGAAGAATTTCCCAGTTGCACTGGCATGCCGGCATGGTGTGCAATGTGTGCATCGCACACAGGTGCCAGGATATTCAAGGTGCTAAAGATGTCAGGGGAGAAGAAATTATTTTTCATTAGCTTTAGACGTCTATTGACAACTGCAGATTTTTCATTCTATTCTAAATTCTGTGATGTTAGAGGTGTGTAGCACAGCATGCTGCCCAGTAAAACTTCCCTAATCGGTCCACTCCTGTGGATATACAAAGGTGGACCCATCAGTGGTGGACTAATTAGGGTGGTTAGCCAAAATACTGTTTAGATGATATCAGAATACTTAGTGACTGCAGAGAACAGGTAGAGAAAGGACTAAACGATATTAGAGGGGCTATAGAAGGAGGCAGGCGAGAGATAGACATGTAGATGGAGCATTTTGCTTTCAATTGGGAAGCCCAGGATAATACCGGTTATGTACAATCGAGAGGCGAACTTGTGAAATGGGTGCAAGAGGTAAAGTACTTGGGATTAGCATTCCCAAGCAATGTGACCCACCTCTGATGTGACCCATAGAATCAATGGTGGATGGTTGAAGTAGAGACAGGCAAGCAGAGTCCTGTGTGAAAGGAGGGTCCCACTCAAGCTGAAAGGGAAGTTCTACAGGGCAGTGGTTAGGCCAGCTATACTACATGGCTCAGATTTTTAGTACTACGTTATGCATTGAGTGTTGAACGGTGAGGAAGAGCCACATCAATAAAATGCAAGTAGCTGAGTGGGAAAGCTGCATACATGAGTGGGGCGTCAACAGCTGATAGAATTAGGAACGTGTGTATATAAGAGGTATCCTGGGGATGGTAGACATCGCCGAAAAATGAGGTGGTATGGACACATAATGGGAAGAGGAGCTCATTAGGTCAGTTCTAGAAATGCAGGTCGTCGGAAGCACCAGGGGCAGGGGAGACCCTAGGTAAAAAGGGAAATTGTGGGCAAAAAAAATTGGTGGTGCCTGGGACCTCACCTCACTGATTATGTAGCTATTTGACAATGTTATATGCTATTTGAGGTTTGCATGAAATTTGCAAAACCTACTTTTTATTCAGTTTATGATAATCTTTTCATTCTCATAATATAATATCTTCTATTCTGTTAGCAATACACCAGATATTTTGTGGGAAACAATTTCGAATTTTAAAAATATATGTTTAAGTAAACCTATACAGAATCTTGTTGAATTTTATAATGCTTGGTATTTCGTTGGCTTTTTTGGTAAATAAATGAAATAAGGACCCTGTTAGACTATTACATGACTGACATTAAAAAAGGTGCTGTATTTAATTCGAATTGGTGAATAATTGATGTGGTCCCTGGGACCACTCCTCACTACTTATGAACCATGAATTCCACATCACAGGTTATGGGTTAATGCTTCTGCAAGCTGTTGTTGTGTTTGACATGGAACTTCCCCAATAATTACTCCAATTCAGTTGACCTTTTTTGGGTGACCAGTTCATTCTTTGTCTTCTACATTAAAATCACCACTTTTAACCCCTTTACCATCTCTTAAATTTTTGAAATCCTTTTCCATGACGGCCATTTATTTTGAAGAAAATGTTTTTCTACATTTCTACATGGAGGTTCTATATTTAAAATCTGCCTCTAACAAGAAATTATCCCAAACTTGGGAAAATATAAAATATATATCACCATTTCTCTTAGAAAGTTTTCTTTGTGTTGTATATCTTAAAGCATGGTGCTGGGCACAAGGCCACATCACAGTCATTGCAAAAATGTCTTGTTTCTTTTCTAATTTTTCCCCATCTGGCCCTGGATTGGAGCAGCAGACTTTACAACGTCTTGTTATTTCTTTGCCCTGAGTTGTTGGTAAGAATTATGGGAAATGTCTCTCGGTCAGCCAAAGTGGATTTGTAGGATCCTGAGATGGTCAACCTTTCTGTGGCAGGCATGCAGGACAGTGATGAACCTCCAGAAGTCTTTCAACCAGTTTTATTCTGAACTGCAACTGGTTTATGGTTGTTCCAGGATTGTGCTTTTTGAAGATAATATATCATTTGAGAATGAGCTGGTGTTGAAGGTGGCAGAATTCTTTTTTGCACCAGACCTTTTGCCACTTCTTCTCAACTGGATAAGCTGTGAGCATCTGATCAGCAAGATCTACAGCTCCCATGTTTGCATTGTAGTCAACAACAGCAATGGGTTTCTGTTGTTCACCATGATGAGATTTCACAATTATCCTCCCATTGCCATGGAAGGTGGAGTGGATGCAGACCTCATGCTTATCCATCCATTTCATTGCCATCAAATCATTTGAAAAGTAAGATATTTTATTGCAATTTTATTTTTCAACTGATGGGGCATATTTCTTCTGTTCAGTCTTACGATCCCTAAAGCATCAGTCTGATTCATGTGAAGCTGAAGGTATAGTGCAGGTGATGAATACCAATTGTAAAGGAAAATTGTATATCCCTTGCCTAGAAGGTCTTTTGCAAGAGTCAGTACAATACGTGAAGAAGTCAGGTTATCTGTTACATTAACTAGTTCCATACCTGGTCCTGTATGAACAATGGAATTCCAAATGTAGCTCAGATTGCACTCACATAGTCCATATGACTTCAGTCCAAACCTGGCTCGCTTCATGGGAATATATTGTTTCATGGCAAGACGCCTGTTCCACAGCATGAGAGACTCATGAATGGCAATATGTCATTCAGATATGTATACTGAAGAAAATGGATGAATTACAGCAGAAAAGCATGGCTGTATTTTCATAAATGACTTCTCCCCAAGAATGTAAATTTGTCTTTTCACATAAGGTGGTGTTATCAACAAAATGAAAACATTTCAGGAGCAGGGCAAAGCGTTTCTCACTGATGATACTTCTGATATAAGGAGTTTCTAGCACTGGTCTAGCACTCCAGTAATTTCAACTTCTGGTTTCTGGATGATACCCTGGTAAATAATCAATGCCATAAACACAAGAAGTTCATCTTTGTCAACATCCACCTGTTGTCCTGCATGCCTGTTGGTCTGATTGACGATTGTTTCTAACATTTGACTTCTTACAAACAGTCGAAAATATTCCAAATTATCATCTCCATCCTAGACCACTGCTGGCTGTTGATATTACCTATTGCTCCATACAAAATCATAACTCACATCATATAAAATGGTGTCAGTGCTCTCACCTCCATCACAGTCTACTTCAAAATCACTTGGACTCAACTCTAAATCACTGTCACTCCCAAATCCTGAAGAATCATCACTGCTTTCATTGAAAATATTTACTGCCTTGCTAATACCAAATCTAATGTCCTCCACCATTTTACATTATATTGTGGTTGGTTGTCACCTAGTATTTTCAGCATAATTGTTATATCGGACGCTCTACAGATGGCTTTTATGCTGGGTGTGGCTATGAAACGCATTCCTCTACCATTGGCTAATGCATATTACAGCAGTGTATGCCACCCCGTACGATTTGAATTGCTATGATGTGATGGAATGGATTTCAATAATAATAATATTTTTAATAATAATAGCGAGATTCATAGAAGCGGGATATTCGTGGCTACACGAGAGCATTCACAGAATCGGTATGTATATTGTTCGCGAGAAGGAGGCCTTCGAGCCGAAGGCGAGAAGGCCGGGGGACCCGAAACACCGAAAGTAAAGATCATTGGAAAGGTACTTAGCAAAGATAATTCGGCAGCCAATAATTCATAGGAAGTTTAATTTTGGGAAACAATCCTTTACAATGATATCTACTTTCGTTGTTTTGGTCCCCCGGCCTTCTCGCAAGGCTCTCATGGGAGGAATTTAGTCTGGAAAAGAAGATCATATTCGTTTTATCCACGTTAAGATGGAGGTTTAAAGAGTTATACCATGAAGAAATGGTTGCGAGAAGATGATCTACAAGAGGAATGATGTGATGTAATTGGTCCAGCTGAAGGGAGCGTCCAAGATAATTATCATCGGCAAATGACCACAGCTGCCACCCGACACAAAAGGAAGGGAGGTCAGCTGTGGCCACATTGAAAAGGATGGGGCCCAAAACTGAGCCCTGTGGAACGCCACGATGAAGTGTTGTTATAGAAGGAAGAGTTCTAGTTCTTGCAGTACGAGACTGCAAGAAAGATTTAATGAGATTAAAGGGATAAGGATTGGTAATGATATTACTAAGCCGATCAACAAGTCTGAGGTGATCGATCGTATCAAATGCCTTTGCCAGGTCGGTCTGTATTAATAAATACCCACCACCCTTGGCAAGAGAATTGGAAATGGTAGAGAGAATAGAGAGGGTAACAAAGGAAACAGGTATTTTTGGTCTGGAGCTGAACTGGGTGGATGGGATGCTAGCAAGTAGATCAATGTACACTAGATCGTAGATCCACCGTTCCAAGATATGTGACAGAGGGGAGGAAACTGTGATAGGACGGTAATTAACAGGGTCAGAAGCAGGCCCATTCTTGTGAACAGGAACTATAAATGCCTGCTTCCAAAATGGGGGAAAGTAACCTCCTGCCATACATGAATTGAGAACATGAAGCAAAATGCACAGACTGCTACTGTCGAAAGACTTTACAATGGTAGCCGGTAGCCCGTCTGGGACAGAGGAGAAAGAGGATTTTAATTTTGAAATGTATACCATAAGGGTTGAGAGCTGCAGGATGGGTGGGAAGAACTGAGGAGTAATGAGGCTTGGAGTATAAGGGAACTCGGAAGGTAAAGGGTCAGAGAAAGGATTAGCCATGAGGGTAACCACAGCAGAAGCAGTGGTTGGGTCGACTTTAGTGGATGATTTGGTAAACCGTCGAATAATGGTCCAAAGAGCACGGATAGAGAGGGAAGGAACTATCATAGATGCTTTTGCTTGTCATATAGCACGTTTGAACATACGGCGATGGGATGCAAAAGTGCTATATGTCTGGGTACTGGGGTGATGTTTCCATATGAGATGAGATGCAGAACAGGAGTTACGAAGAAAAGTTAGATAAGGGCTCCACCAGCCCTTAAAAAAGGGACTGGAAGAAGCTTTCTTTTTTGGACATAAGATGGCTAAAGCCAAACAAGCTGTTCGCACAAAAGTGGTAGAGAGGAACATAGGGTCATTGCTGCCCCAAAAGAAAGGAGAATCAAGTTGATGTATAAAATGGTTAAACTGGAGGAAATCCAGAAGTTTGTAGTTTAGGGCTATGGAAATATTCTGCTGAATGGATTCGGAGTAACAAATTGAGAGAGCAGAAGTTAGAGATATAATTAGATGATCCAATTGGAAGTCATGAAAACAGGAAACGTGGGTGCTGTGAAAATGGGGGGAGAGAAATATTTGATCCAACAAAGTGGAAGAGTGGTGAGTAATCCTCGTAGGTGAGGAGAGAATGGGAGTGAGGGAAAGCCCGTTGGTAAAGTCAAGCAATTTAGACAGAGAGGATGAGGGGTGAAGAAAATTTACATTAAAATCACCAGCTAGAACAGTAGGCAAACCAATATCAATGTGGCTGGAGACAAAGGATAAGATAGGATCAATAGCAACATGAGGGGGATGGTAAATGGCAAGTAGGTTACACCTATCATCGCCTAGTTTAAAGAGCACGGACAGGGCCTGGGTACATGGTAAAGTATAGGAAGTATATGATAGTATGTGGAATTTGGAGTTTATGTAGGCAGCAACGCCACCACCACGGGTTGGACGGTCAGTGCGGAAAAGATTGTAACCGGTAAAAGTCAAGAGAGAGTCCGAAATGGCTGAGTTTAACCAAGTCTCAGTAAAAATAAGCAGATCAGGTCGTTTATCCACTATAAGTGACTCGACAAGGGAGAGCTTAGGAAAAAGGGAACGTATATTGCACAATACAAATTTTAAAGAGCGGTAAAGATGCACTTATTGCACCACAGCTCTGGCCAGATGATGTGCGTTATAAATATTTTGTGGGAACCCTTCATTCTGACATGATATTAGATTCTTGGACTCCCTGTTCTCCATCTGCTGCTTCTCTGGTTCTCAACACGCAAGCACCCGCTGGAGAGGAGCGGTCAGGTTCACATAAGAGTTAGCTTTATGGCTCTTGCTCCCCGCATCTACTATCAAAATGTCAGGGGACTGAGGACTAAGGGAGCGGACTTCCTTACAAATGTCCTTCTCAATCCTTATGACATTTTTGTGCTTTCAGAAACCTGGCTGTCCCCAGAGGTAGATTCCCATAACTACTTTCCAAACAATTTTGTTGTACACCGTCTGGATAAGCCTGGTTATTATCAGGGTGGTGGCCTTTTGGTTGCTTATGACCCTTTAGTTGTTCATGCCACAAGTGCCATTGTTAATGAGCTCTCTTCTTTAGAGTCCACTTTAGCAATTTTATTTTCCTTCTCTAATCATGCTCCACCTCTACTTCTGATTGGTTGTTACTTTTCCCCAGCTCTACCATCATCTTATTTCCTAAAACAGTTGGAAGACCTATGTGCTGGTTTGGTTGCCTATGAACAAATAATCATTGTTGGGGATTTTAACGTTCCCTTAATTGATTGGGTCTCTTCCCCACCTCAGTACCTGGGTACAACATTTAAATTGAAGGCTACTGCCCTGATGGACCTGGTAGTAACTGGAAAATTGGCTCAGTGCAATAACATCCAGAATGCAAATGCGAGATTATTGGACTTATGTTTTACAGATGTGTCATGCAAGGTGTCTCAGGTAGCACCACTATCTAAAATGGACCCCCATCATCCAGCTCTTGTGATACACGTGGTCCTATCCCCACCTGTTGGCCGATCTCCTCCTGTCCCCTTCCTTAATTGGAAAAAAGGGAACTATAGTGGCTTTTATAAATATCTTAATAGGGCTAACTGGGATACAGTACTCACATGTGACTCATTGAGTACTGCCATAGAGGCATTTTATTCACTGCTGAATGCTGGAATGATCAAATTTATTCCCAGAAAAATTCCTGACCAACATAAAGACCATTTCCCATTTTGGTTTAGTTGTGAACTAGTGAAAGCAATCAGAGCCAAGCGTAAAGCATTCCATAAACACAAACGCACGCCTTCTGTAAACCACTACAATGGCTTTGCTACTCTTCGTACAAAAGTGAAATGGCTTATCTCACGGGACAGGAATTGTTTCCTAGCCAATTTAGTTCAAAATACCAATTCTTCTAGAACATTCTGGCATAACTTTAAACGTTATACCAATCCTAAACCTTCTTCAATCACTCTGAAACATCAAGATTCATACTTGGTTGAACCAAATGAAGTGGCAGGAGTTTTTTGTCAGCAATTCGCGAGTCAGGTGCCCCCCTACAACCCTGCTCTCTCAAGGGGTTCTTATCCTTTTCCAATTTTTTTCCCCTGGTGAGACTCTGGATATTTCTGCAGTTTCCCCAGCTGAGGTTCAGTGGGCTATTAACAGGCTAAAGCCTTCATTCTCGGCTGGTCCAGACTTGATTCCTGCAACTGTTTTGAAGGCGTTTGGACCCTTACTTTCACCTGTTTTGTCACATCTCTTTAATAGATGCCTGTCATCTGCTGAGGTGCCTCAGGTCTGGAAGACTGCCTTCATCCAACCTATTTTTAAATCCGGATCCTCCATGAGCTCTTTGAACTACTGGCCGATTGCTCTTATCTCAGCTATTGCCAAGGTTTTAGAGTGTATAATACAGACTAAGCTATGTCAGTGGTCTAAAATCTTTTTACATCCTTCTCAATATGGCTTTATCCCAGGCCGCTCCACAGAGACTAACCTCCTATCACACACTCTTAACATTCGTACAGCTTTTGCTAGGAGAGCACAATATGATGTTGTCTATGTAGATCTCTCCAAGGCATTTGACAATGTCCCTATAAACCTCCTTCTATATAAACTTTCAGTGTATGGGGCCTCCCCTAAGTTCTGTGCATTTCTTGGCTCCTATCTTACTGGTCGACAAAATATTATTAAGCTGGGAAATTATATTAGTTCACACTCTTATATACAATCAGTGGGAGTGCCTCACGGTAGTAGCTTGAGCCCTATACTGTTTGCAATTTTCCTCAATGACATTTTTTCTGTGCCTTCTCTCCATGTAGATTTACCAGCCTTTGCAGATGACCTTAAGATTGCCAAGTTGGTCCAAGGCATTGCAGATGCACTGGAGCTACAACAGGGTATGGATATAATTGAATCTTGGCTCTCAACTAACTGCTTAACTATTAATTATAATAAAACAGTTGTTGTATCCTTTGCTTGGATACATAATGTTATAAATTTTCCATATCGGTTTCCCAATGGCCCTTTGTTGGAGAGAGCTAAGGAAGTTAAAGATTTGGGGGTCTTCTTAGATTCAAAATTGACCTTTGGTAGACATGCTCAACATCTGTATGGCTCTGTGAAACGGTGTACAGCGGCAATTAAGGGATTAGGACACATTTATAAATTTCCAAAGCTAATTGTGCACTTATTTTCTGTATTGGTAAGACCAAAAATATTGTACTGCTTAAACGTTTGGGCTGGGTGTCGCCCTACACACTTATATAAATTGCAACGCCTACATGATTCCTTCATTTCCTATCAACTGATTACTGGCAGTAGACAAGGCCCCATTTCCTCACCCTCTGACAAACACTTGTCTCCCCTCATTCAGTTTAAGGGTAGCTTACCACTAGACATGCTTATTCGATTCTCTCCCCTGATGTTGCTACACAAGATCTTCCACCAAAGGATTGATAGCTCCATTTTGGTGGGAGAGTTGTGTTTCAGGGTGCCAGGGCGCTCGACCCGGACATCTAGGCTGTTTTCCGCCCCACCCAAGTCTCTGTGGTCAATCCATATGGCTCAAACTGATTTTGATAAATTAAAGCTCTCAATAGATAATTTACTGATGTCTACTAAATCATATAGGAAGGAAGTTATCTCCCGTCTTTTTCATGGTGTTCACCACCACACTCATGGTGTCAATGCACCCTTAGTGGCTTAAACTCACTGATTGGCATGAGAGCAGTAGCTGGGTTGACTCATGATTCTGATGTCAATTCCTGTATCTATGATATCATATTCCCTCTCACTCCTCGTCCTCATCACAGGTCATTGGCCTGGATGTCATTGATGCTAGTTATTAAACTCTTGAATTACATACCTCCATTAGTAGTGGTATTTGAGTAATGGAGTCCTATTGGCTAATATTCTTAGTTCAAGTCCTTCTTATTGGGTTTACATGTCTCTTCTCATAGTGCTCTAATTTTATTTCTAATCCCAGGTGGTACTGGTGAATTTTATTCTATATTCTTATTTATTAATTATAATGTTTATTCTTAAATTATTGATTGTAATGGGATGACATGCATTAGCGATGGCCATTCTTTAATTGGCTATAGTATCCCCTTAGACCCATGCCCTGTTATAAATTCCCTTCCCAGGCCTCCCGCGAGCTGCCTCCACTGGGTTTCGACCTGTTATGGCGGCTTGGCGTACCCCTTACCCCTACCCAAGCAGTATCAGCCTTATAGCTTTAATAGAAATTAATTCAAAGGTGTCTAAAGGTAATTTTGAGCCAGAATGGGTGTTGCACAAGGATAAGAAGGAGGGGAAACAATAGGAAAAAAATGGCATCATTGAGGAGAAGGAGACGAGGAAGGAGATCTTCGCCAAGGGTCTTGGAGAAGAGGATTTGGCGCTTGAAAGGGCCGCACATATATACCTTCAGGCCATAAGGTAGACTCCAGAATATCGTGACCTGGGAGTTTAGAAACTCGCAGAAAGATGGCACGAGAGAGATGACCCTCTTTTGTAGACCATCTCCCACACTCAAGAACATCATGCCCAATACGGTGAAGAGTATGAACAAGTTCATGTAAAGGCACATCAGATGGAACATTAGTCAGAACAACTCTATCAGTCTTGTCCAGAACATAATTAGCAAGACGAATACCTTGAGTTGGAATGGAACCCTGAATAGCAGGGTATCGGGTATTCCGTGGTTTTTCTTCAGCAGAAGGCTTGTTAAGTTCAGAAGTAGAAGGCTTGTCGGAAGCAAGCTGCTGAGAATCTCTTTTCTTTGAAAGAGCTTCAGCATAAGTACAGGTGTCCTTGATATCAGGAATGGGAAGCGTTGGTACGGATGGTGATTGGTCACAATTTATTATGGGAGGCTTTTTCCTGGCTTGTGGAGATCGCTTCCTACGGCGAGTAGTTATTCTAATGGCTGCTAAATCGGCAGGGGGATCAGCATACAACCTAACATCACCTCCTTGATTGGTTGAACCACTGAGAGAGATAGAATCTGCAATGGAGGACCCATTGCGAGAGATAATGGCTTCAGAAATCCTATCCAAACTGGATACAACATCGTTTCTTAACTGAGAGATGTGATCAGTTAAAATTGGAAAAAACGTAGTCACCAAAGTATCAGAGGGAGGCAATCCCACATCATGGTCCAGCAGACTAGCATGGCGGTCGCCACGTGGTGAAAGAGATAACCGATCATTAAGAGAAACCTTATCACAAACGGCACATACCTTATCAATGGCAGATCTCAAAATAACACAATGAAATTTTAGATCACTAAATACGCTTTCCTGTGGCAAAAAATTAGTTTCCAAAGGTTGAGGAAGAGAAGCGACTTTCTCTGCGATTAACGAAATAGCTGTTTGCATACATTCAACCTCACCACGGATGGTTGTGAGGAGAAGAGAAAAATCGACTGCTGCTGGCGACAGTTTTTTGAAAACTACAAAAAAGTTTTTATTCAAATCAAATATGCCATGAGTGCAGCCGAGTTGCATTGGACACACCAGTTCCTGTGAGAAATTGTGAAATTTGACCTTAAAAAATATTATAAGTAGTTGAGTTGTGCATTAAAATAGCAGTGTTTGAAACTTTCACAATTATTTTGAGTCAAATTATTAACAAACGTCAAACAACAGTGTAAGTAGGTACATAATCAATCATTTACTAGTTCATTTCAATAAATTAAAATGGTAATTATTGACAGAATTGGTCATGGTAAACATTGCACAAGTGAGACAAGAAGTTTAATTAAAAAGTTAATTGCCAACGAAAAACCTACAAAGAAGTTCAAGAAATTGTTGGTTGTTCGGCCAAAATGATTGCCAATGCAATTCAGTAGGAAAAAAAAACCTGAAAAATGCAGAAGAAAAAGGCAAATATCAGCATGTACTGATAGAACTATCACTATTACTTCTAAAGAAGATCCTTTTAAGTCCTCAAATCAAATCAGGCAAGAGCTTCATCTTTCAATAGCACTTCAACTTTTAGAAGATGACTTTTGGAAACTGGTTTAAAAGGTAGACGTCCAAGAAAGGTACCAAAGTTAGCCCCAAGAAATATTAAGAACAGGCTCCACTTTGCAAGAGATCATGTTGAGTGGCCAACAACAAAATGGTACAATGTTTTATGGTCTGATGAATCAAAATTGATGATTATTGACTGTAATGCTTCCCACAAGTTTGTAAGGAGACCTAAGAATAGTCCCTTTTGTTCTCAGTACATGTCAAAGAGTGTGAAATTTTGTGGTGGCAGCATTATGGTTTGGGCCTGTTTTTCATGGTATAGTGTTGGCCCAATTGTTTGGATTAAGGAAAAAATGACAGCTGATGTTCACATTAGCATACTGCAAAATGCAATGTTACCATTTGCTGAAGAAGAAATGCCTTTAAGATGGGTGCATCAGCAGGATAATGATCCAAAACACACTTCCAAAAAAGTAAAAGCATGCTTCCAAGAGCATGGTGTGGCAGTAATGGCTTGGCCTGCCCAATTGCCTGACCTCATTCTGATTGAGCACTTGTAGATTGATGTGAAAAAGGCAGTTCATGATGGCAATCTCCAAACTTTGCAGGATGTATGGGAATTGGCCCGTACAGCATGGAAGGCAATTCCAATTGAAAGATGGCAAAAATTAATTGACTCACTGCCATGCAGGTGTACTGCTGTCCTAAAAAATAAAGGTAGCAAAACAAAATACTGACCAAAACGATCAGGGTCACCATAAAAATTGTCCAAATTTTAGTTTCTTTAATATACCTCTATTTTAATTCACAACTTAAAATTACTGAAAAGTTCATTTATTTCAATATTTCACGTAAATTAACATCAGTATATCTAACAATTGGTGTAGACATTAATAATGTGTTATATTTTATCACTACATCAAAATATATTTGATTTGAATAACAACTTTTTTGTAATTTTCAAAAAACTCTTCACTTTAACACCACTGCTATTTTATTGCACATGACTGTATATGCCAATACTGACAGACTGAATGGCTTTAGCCGGATAATGGTTGGGTTGCTAAAGTTGCATGATGAGTAAACTCGGGGCTGCCACTTAACAGAAGATTATGTTGGACAAGTTAAGTCAGGGCAGCCGGTAAAGGAGTTAAAACGTTGACACCACTTTTTGCATGTAGATTTTAATGGAGAATGATCACCATAAATGTTCTCAAACAAACAGAATGTTTCTGCTGCACTTTTCTATGAAAGAAAATAATGCAATAAAATTTACCACAAATGGCGTTTATCTGGAATGTAACTTGACATTTTCAGTAGAAACAAAATATTAATTATTCCATACCTATGTTTGATAGTGCACACAATAAGCTGTCAAATGCCAGTGTTGCCAGATGAATATGAATGTTGCAAATAAAAATGTGACCAGAAATTATTTAAGGCTGGAAATTAATTCGAACACCCAATAGTATAACCATTTATTGTGCACATTGTGCACTGAATCTGTGAACAATATACCTTTTTCATTTAAATATTCAAGAGGTTTTCAACAAGTTCCCAGGCGGGTACATCATGGAGAAGCATCCATGAAAAGACATCATACTTTGCCAGTGGAACTGACCACTGTTTCAAATAATGAAATGCAATTTTGAAAAAAAAATTCCACATCTTTGTCAAATGCTTCTAATTATGTAATTGTGATTTCCTTATCTTTCTTCAGTTTGTTGTATGCCTGTTTAGCTTGAATGCCTAGGTATTTACTTTTTGATCTCTCCATTATTTTCACTTCAATAACACTTATGGCAGTCTTTTCTAGACTTTTAATTTGCTTTTCAATTAATAAATATTTGGCTGAGTTCTGACAGTCGATTTAAAAATAATCCATTATTGCTTTTGGAGCATTCTCTTCTAAGAAAAAAAAATTTCAAATCCTCCTACATCTTTAGTACTCTTTCAATTGCTAGAAGGAGTGATAACCACCTACTTCTTGAATGGGAGTGCACATTATTATATGTGACCTAAGCAGACTGTGAATAATGTGGGTAGGACAACTTACACCTATATGTGTAGTCCACTTTTTTTGTTAATTTATAAAAAATGTTATTTTCCCTACACATCTCTTTTCCACCAAAATTTGTGTTAGTATTGCCAGCACCAAATGCTGTGAGCCTTTTACTGGAATATTAAACCTTTTTAGAGCCTTTTTAGAGCCTTTATTTTCTTTTTAGAGCCTTTAGAGCCTTTTTAGAACCTTTTACGTTTTTAATTATGGCAGTTACTTTTTTCTTGCAGTAGATTATTTCCTTGCAATTCTTGAATCAGAGTACATGATGGAGTTAAGTTTTGTTCTGCAGTCTAATGAACGTGGTGTTTAACAGTTTTGTATACCATGGTTAAGTCACCTGCACATATTAAAATGTCTTCTGTAGAATTTGATTTCCACATGTAATAAAACAAATCTTGAATTGTGATTTCCTGATTTAATGTGATCTCTTATGCTTGATTTTCCACCATGGCTTACTGATATCAAACTATTACAAATTCCACAAAATGCTTCATATTCATTTTTCCCTCTTTTAATACATGGCCACTCTTTTGTGAAGTTGTCAGAAAAATGACACTTCCCTTTTGGCATTGTTATTTAAATTTGAATCATAAATAACTAAAATATAAAATTAGTCAGTAATATAAAAAGAAACTAATAAGAAAATCATTAATTATATGATGTAATGAGAGACTTACAACAAAATATTGATCTTCAATCTCAACACAAAAGAAACAGTGAACAGGTGAATATTATCAGTGGTCAGTGAATGAGCCACCATTAGCTCCAAAAATTACACATGCTTCACCCATTCAAATCACACTGTTGATGTTGTGATATTTTCTGTGTAGTAGTGCTGTAGTGACTATTGATACAAGTACAGTTTTAATGCATATTCATATGCACACAAACAATAGCAGAGAAGGCTTGTTGGCATGTGTATGACTATTATATCTCCTGTATGTTCAGTATGTATGGCATAGGTAAAATATGTTTCCAGTATTCTGTATTAAGTACAATGATATTATCAGAAGATAATTGTTAATATGCTATCTAACTAAGCTAATACGCTAACATTTTTTTTCAACCAGGACAAATGACTTTGACTGGAACACAGACCTCAAAACCAGGACATGTACCAGTGTACCGGGACATATGGCAATCCTACACCAGACCCATATGCCTAAATCTCCACCAGCACCTTAGTAACACCTTTGCCTTTTGCACCTATTCCAGCCACTCCACCCCAAAACCCCTTCAAAGTTGAGGTTTCCCCAGCCTGTTCTGCAGTGATCCAGCACTGGAAATGCCAGTATCACATACCTGACATCCTTTACTTGGTTCCCATATAATCCACACCTCTCCCCCTGTGATCTTTGCCATCCTCTGTTTTGTCTCCAGTGACCCAGCTCTTGCCCAAATCAGAAGTGAGCTCTCCCATGTATTGTCATAGATTACCTCCCTCCCTAACTACAATTCCCATACACCCTCAGCGTTTTCTTTGCCATCCTTGCCATATCTGCCACTGCCCTAACCCCCATTCCTTGACTTTGTTGTGTTGTTGTCCTGCTGTGTTGCAGTCCCCTCCTTGCCCTCCCTGGGGTGCAGTGTTATGCCCATCTTCTTTGATTCCCTGTTTACCTTCCTCTCCCAGTTGGTAGATACCTTCATGTTGTTTACCCATGCATTTACCTGCCAGCCTGGATTTTTCTTATGTAGTCCCCATATCCTGCATAAGTACGAGTATACCAACTGACTAATCATAGCTCTCTGTTCAAATGTAGACCAGCACATGCCCCCTTATATTGCTTCCACTGCTGTAAACCTATTTCACCCTATAGCCCCATTTCTTCCATCCCTTACCATTGTAATAGCCATCATAATTCCCAATCTCCTGATCTGCCCCCAAATTTCCACCAGTTGCTGGGGCAGGTGGTCAATATGTTCCTCCATGACCTTTGTTCTGTTTGTTGTTTGCTCCATTATCCTGTCCAGTCTTTCTATGTCCTACTGTGATGCAACCAGTGACCACTTAATGGAACACATTAAGCATCTCCAATGACTGTCCACATGCACCACATTCCTTGAGGTAAGAGATGCTGGTGCAGTCTTTATGGAACCACTTGCTGATCTCTGGGTAGCAGTGCATTTCAGGGTTCCCCTCCTTTTCTTTGTCCCCTAACCATCTCTGCTTCTTTCCCATCTTATCTTTTCCTTTACCTGCTTCCTGTTCCTCTTGACACTTTTAACTATTCTATTGCCAGTTCTTACCTATCTCTGCCTAGCCCCTCTCTAATTCTTATACCCCTTAACTATTTTCCAACTGGCTACCACTTCTACCCTATCCACTTTTACCAATCACCACGTGACCCTTCTGTGCTACCATACAAAGCTACTTTTTGCTACAGCCTCCCCCACTTTCATTTTTACTTCTAAAACTCTTAACCCTGTAATGCACAATATTTTGGATTTTGCAAAAAAAAAAAAAATATATTTTCATATCTAATTTTACTAATAGCTAGATGGAAAAATGAAAATAACAATTGTGATGATGCATTTATTAATTAACTTACATTTTTTATAATGATCCAAATGGCTACCCTGTGAAATTACTTCTGGTTATGATATGCATAAAAAGTTTCTTTCCTTTGTGAAACACAGCCAAACATTGCATTTTGAACATTTTACCCTTCTAGTTTGTTTACAATTTGGAATTTTGCAGTGCTCCTTGGCTTCACCTCTCTCAGGCAAGTGACCAATTTGGTCTAGTTTGATATAAGATGGGACATTTTTTGCAGCAACTCTCCTTTTTTTTTATTTTTGCTGGTGGTGGTGTAGTACTATTAGGCCATCCTCTAGTTTTACCAGTTCCAACTTGTAGCATTACTTCAGCCAGTTCTAGCCTAAATAGTAGCAAAGTTATTGGTCTGCTAGTGGTACTTCTTTGCTTTGAAACTCGTTTGTATAAAATCCAAGCATTGGTAATAGTTATATCCAGGAGGGGGTGAAAGATTCTTAAGTACCATTTTTTGGTTTTCATAGTGACCCTCTTCCAATTAAACTATTATTATTATTATACACCATTATTACTTGTGGGCAAAAACTGGTATCCAATCATGCTTTCTTCTGTCATATCTTGACACAATTTCAACAGGAGTCTTACCAACAAAGGATGACAGCATAGTAACACATCTGTTGTCTTTCCAGATTATTGATGATATTTCAGTGCCATCAACATCAGCTACATATTTACAGTTAGGGATACGATTTCTTCTAACAGTTCCTAATGAATGGGTGCCTAAAACTCAAATTAGTAATTGAAATTATATATCAAAATGAGTTAAAATTATTACCTTTTCTTTCTAGATAAACCATCAAATTCAAGGATGTATAATAGTTATCATGGTAGAGTTTGTGATGAACATTTGCTGGGATGCATCATGCTAATCTAATTACTACATTAGAACTTGCTCCCAAATCTGGTTCATTTAGCTGTCTAAAGCAATCATCATTTTCTTGGCCACTGTAAATCTCAAAGTTATATGCAAAACCTGACACTCCACATAATACAAGTAATTTGAAGCCATATTTGTGGGGCTTGTTTGACATATATTGTTTTAGGTGGTGGTGTGATTTACATGCACACATCTGCTCATCTACTGACAGTGACTCTTCTAATGGCATATTTCTAAATTTTTCATGTAAATGATTGATGATTGGTCTGAGTTTAAAATGCTTGTCATATCCAGGTTGGCCAGCAGGAATAAAATTTTCATCATTGTTAAAATTCAAAACTCTTCTTAATTGCTCAAATTGTTTTGTTGTTAGTGCTTCTTGCATAAGTGGTATCCCAATAGATGAATTCCGAAAATATCTGCACTAATTGATATTGCTTTATGAAGGAAAAGTTGAGTGCTGTACAATGAGCTTTGTTGAGCAATTTCTTCAAATAATTCAGGTGTGAAAAAATATTTAAAAAAGGAAAAGGAAATTTCCAACTGCATAACGTCATCAGGAATTGCAGTATTACCTTGAAATGTTATGTCATTAATTTCACTGAACGACACGTTTTTCCATATTAAGCTTTTGAATGACTTTGTGGTTGGTTTAGATGTTAATGGCATCTCATTATTACTGTCTTCTCCAGAGGTTAATTGTTCATCAAGCTGATGAAAAAGTAATGTTTTATTGATTATAGGATCATCATCACTACTATCCAAATCCCATTCACTGCCATTTGAAATTTGACTTCAGTGAACTGTAGTAATGGCTCCAACGTTCTATCTTCTTCCAAAACATAATAATCCTCTACATTTTCTAAATATGCTTTGTTTCCAGTCATTTTTTAAAAAATTAAAGCTCACACAATTGTGCTAAAGTTCCATCTGGAAACATCATGCAAGATATAATTTTGATCACCTTAACTATTAATGTAGCCATTTGGATCAAAAGGTAATTTACTTTAAAAAATTAATTTTCCTGATATTAACCCCTTCAGACCTCAATTTTTTTTATAAGTGAAAAAATTATTTTTTCACTTATTCATAATAAGTAGGTAACAAATAACATATTAACCTTAAAAAGTTTTTAAATCCTGAAATAACTTATACCCTTTTCAACGTGTACATTGTGATGTACACACCATCTCAAGCATTAGAGAAGAATTTGAAAGTAAATCATTAGGTAAATTTTAATATTTAAGAAAATTTAAAGAAAAATACACTAATACATAAGAAAGAAATCAAAATTCATGTTCTGAGTAACATCTCAATGTCCTTTTCTCTTATTTTCTGTGAAATTTAGCAAAACATTTCCTTTTAGTGGTAAAGCACAGATGTATGGTACACTTGTCACAATAAACATGTGATCTCCCTTTACACTCGGGTAGTTTGCATCTTGTGGCTTCTTTCTTCATATCAAACTGTGGCATGTGATCTCCCTTTACACTCAGGTAGTTTGCATCTTGTGGCTTCTTTCTTCATATCAAACTGTGACATGTGATCTGTGTTGTCATGATGAATATCTTCTCAGGTCTCCTCTCATTTACAAGCCGAGACACTTTTAGAGGTGGTTGTTGATGAGGGGAAGAACTTGGTCTTCCTCGCCGAGGCAAATTTACACATTTTCCTACTTTTCCTACTGCTACTCTGATTCTGAAATGCAATTGGTCAAGTACCTTTTACTTTCAAACTCCAAGAATCTCGCAATCTTTACAATATTCAAGCCAGCTATTGGCCAGTGCCAAGTCAACACAATGTCTGATCATTCTTAGTGTCCATTTTTTGGACCTGATGAATATTCTATATACACTTCTCATCTGATCCAATAAATCAACACCTCCCATTGAATGGTTATAGTATTTCACTATCTCCGGTCAACTGATTTCAATGTAAGTTGATTGCCTTTTATCCCATCTTCTAACTTTGTCTTCTTGTCCCTTTCCAACAAAGTTAGAAGCAAGATTGACAATTCTATTGTCATACCATTTTACAATAGCAACATCACCATCATTACTTATTACTTGATCTGAGTACCCTCTTTGTTTCTCCATCATCTCTTTATCTGAAAGCAGTGGAGGATTCACAAATCTATTGAGTCTTACTGTACCTGCTGTATAAATATATTTAGCTTTCAGAATTTGTAGCAAGGCATATGAAGAAAAGAAATTGTCATAGAAAAGTTTGTGAAATTTTGACATAATCTTCTATGACAGGTGTAATACCACACTTGCCCCCAAACCAAAACGTTTTTAATGTGAATCATTCAGTCCAGTAGCTTTACGTTGATATGGAATAAAGTCATAAGCTATGCCACTTTTTCCACACAAAACAAATATTTTTGTTCCCCATGGTTGAGGTTTGCTTCTTACATATTGTTTTATTGAAAGTTTGCCTGTAAATGGAACCATTTGCTCATCTACACACAAGAATTCTTCTACAGAAAGTTCTAAACATCGTTGCCTAACTGAATCAAGCAGTGGTTGAACCTTGTATAACTTGTCAGTACAGCCAGCTGGACGATCTAGGTTGTTCACTAAATGCAAGCAAGTTCTCAACTCATAGAATCTGTCTCTGGTAATATTTCTCAGGAACACTTCCATGCCAAGAGTAGAGTTCCAGTACATGCATACTCTTGGAAATTTATTCAAACATCCCGTGATTATATGAAGGGCAAAGAGTACTTGAATTTCAGTGCTGTCTGTATTCTTGAATCCTGTTTTACTTTTCTGGAGAGCAAAAATATATGTAAAATTTGCCGTTTGTTCAAAAAGTGAGTCTGGAATGTACTTTTTGAAATAATGATATGAAGAAAGTAATTCCAGGGTTTCAAATTCTATGTGTGGGGAGTCAAATTCAATATCAGGAACTATTAATGGCCTTCTTCTATACTTGATTTGATTCTTATCTGTTAATAAGTGTATATAATTATTAATTTCACTATCCTCTGCTTCCTCACAATTCTCCTCTTCAAAATTTTCTTCCTCTGCTGTTTGTTCTTCCTCTTCTTCCAACTGTTCTTCACATCTCGATGTTACATCCTTGCCAATATCTCTCGGAGGGTTTCTTATCAGTAGAGGAATGTCTCCTAAATCCTCTTCATCACTGTTGCGGTCTTCAATTTCTGAGACATTCCCATTCTCTAATATTTCCAAACCGAGTTTCTTACTACTCACACTTTCATTCAATTTAGTCATTGAAGGGCCTAAAAATTAAAACAAATAACGTGAGGGCAATGTTCTATAATCTCCATGAACAGATAAATAGTCACTCCATAAATAAAAATTGCTCTTAGGGCTATTATGTTGTCATAACTAAAATAAGTAAGTTTTAGATTTTATAAACTGTTATACGAAGTGTGGGACCCGATGTACATTATAATGTTCATTGAACTTTTGAACAAGTTATAGAATACAATTCTTTATGCAAAATAAAATAAATTATTAGAATTAATTTTTATATGCTCCCTGGCCCATTTACTCAATAAACGAAAGCATCATTGCTACTAAATACATATTTATATGAAAATATAGTTATCACCCACCTGGAGTAGCTTGAGCATGTTTAGCCATCTTCTTTGTTCAGGTTCATAATTCGTATTTGTCTCCATAGAGGGCTGCACTAATGGTTGTAATGCAAAAATCAGATATACATTGAAGTGTACAAACAGTCACTAACACTGTAAAAGTTGCTGGGATTGCACTGGGGTTGCACTCAATACCCTCAAATTTCAGCATGTTGTCCACCAATGCAGCTCTTGGGTACAAGCATTATTGTCCATGAAAGGAAACGAATCACCCATATCACCAGCGTATGGCACGACATATGTTATAGTGGTGAAGTTACAACCTCGAATACTGATGCCTGCCCACATCATTGTTCGACCACCACCATATGGGGCTCTGTCTTGGACAAAAGTGGGGTTGTTTCTTGTCACTCGTTCCCTCCAGATGAGTACACATCTACTGTCACATTCCACATTGAACCGGGACTCATCAGAGAGCAAAACCACACTCCATTTGACATGCTGGCACTCACGATGGTCATGTGCCCAGATTCTGCTTTATCTATGGTGTCGTGGAGTTAACTTGGTACACACAATTGGCCTAAGGGCATAGAGACCACCTCCATGAAGTCGATTAGGGACAGTCTGAGTTGACATGCTGAATCCTGTTGCTGTTTGAAGGGCACTATGCAGTTGAGTTGCTTCTGCTGCCTATTCTGATGAGCTGTTAACAAGAGGTAATGGTCACCCATTGCTGTTGTTGATGGTGGTTGACCTTGTCCTGCTCTTCTGTTAACATTGCCTGTTGTTTGAAAACGATCCTGAAGATCTGGAAATCACACATTGAGACACCCCAATGGCTTGTGCCACCTCCTGTTGTGTCTCTCCAGCTTCCATCCTTCCTATGGCTCCCCAAGTCACTGATTCGGGTAAATGACATTTTGGGGAGGCATTGCTATCACTAAGCGGAGCCATTCACTAACTACCACAACACAACTTGTATGCCCTTTGATATCAACACTACAGACAGGAAACAGTGATTAAATCAATCGCCGTTCCTAAAAGCACTGCATTTATAGGTCATTTTGCAATATTCCCTAACTTTTTTGACCTGTGTAGAAGGATTCAACGAGCAAAAGTGCTATCATACAAAACTAATTTTTTTTTATGATTTTATGTTTGAATATAAAAAGTAGTGTATTTTGAAGAGTTGTAGCTCATAGAAAATTAAAAATAGCCAAAATGGTAGCGGGCTCTGAATTTAAATTTTATGTAGTGAGGCACTTAAAAATTTGCCCAATCTGCTACTTGTATCCCACCCTGGTGACAATCTACACCTAGGAATTTTGCTTGAACTACTCTCTGCATAGTAGAGATGGTTCTCTTCTGTGCAAGTGACATTTAGTGTACTATAGCAGGGGTGGCCAACTTTTGTGCACATAAGATCTACTTTTTACCTTAAAAAAGTGTCGCGATCGACTTTTTATCCTAAGAACGTGTCGCAATTGACTTGTTGTCATAGGTGTAGTCAAATTGGGGAGGGGAGTGTTCGATACTCGACCCACCTTGATCCAGTATCGAACATAGAACCATTGATGCAGACCTAGAAACACTGAGCCACTACGTCACCAAGACGGGTATTAAGTCAAGACATCACGAGTGAGTGACCAAGATTGGCTTTGTGATCGACTGGTTGGCCACCTCTGTACTATAACATTTGCACAAAAAGGAACACACTACTAGGCAACTGGTAGCAAACAAAACACCTCCTAACCCTTTTCCCGCCTTTGGCAGGGTCAGGCACCTAGTTTGTCCCTCTGAATGAACACAATGGTAACAGGTCTGCAAAAAACTACTGTTTAAAAATTTTTTTTACTTTTGATAACTGATTCTTATATTATTAGGTATGCTAATTCCAAAAACACAATTCATTTTTTCTATCACATAAGGTTTTCTTTCAAAAAATTTTCATAGTTTGGAAGAAATAAAGGAAATTGCAGTATTTTGATGTTTCGATTTTCATTTTCTCACTCGACGAATACATACTTTATATTTATATTATACGTCTAGTAATGATTGAATACATAATGTTTTAATTTTCCTGTTGTGGGGTTACTTGAGATCTCTTTTTACCCTGATGACCATACCCAGAAAGTTCCACATTGTTCAATAACAAGAGTACCCATATTGAATGAAATGGAATTGAGGCAATTGAATTGAGGCAAATGAAAATCCATTGCATTGAACCTTTGAAGACACCTGTTTCATGTATTTGCTGTCATACATAACAGTAATCTCTCATGCTTTATCATCGTATCCTTATCCTACCTGTGGCAGGGGCGGGTCAGTGGGTTCCAGACAGTTGCAGATCCAGGAGAGGGAGCAATGCAGTAATTTCTCCCAGTGCCTCATGGGGCACATATTTCAACTGATGCATGATTCACCTTTGTAACTGGTTTGGCATTTTGTGCACTGCTATCCCCATTTCTATAATGCCAGTTCAACAGTTGCAGTGCAGTCCACAATTGGTTAAACCACTGAAGAGAGGGCACTGCCTGAGGGGCAGTAGAACACCTGTTGTAATGTCTAGCTAGATTGATAACAATGGATTCTGAATATTTAAAAAAATATTTGGAGTGCACTTATTTGAAGTGCTTCCCCCTGATCCACCCATGGATCTGCCATTGGGTCTAGGTTACCACTACTACCTACCTCCAAACTAATCCCAAGTTTGTTTTGGTTCTCCCCAATGCTTCTTCTTTCCTCTTCACATTACATGACCATATTTTGTTGTTGTTTGTTGGAGTTTAAGGTCCCGTCAACTACGAGGTCATTAGAGACCCGTCCACTGTATAGTTCTAATGCATATACTGCACAGACACTACACTAATGCGACGATTATTGGGTATTAGCAGTACCCAGCTTTCCCGAGCGACCACCCATGTCAGTACTAACTGGGTTTGCGTTACATGACCATACCATACATATCCATTCATCATCATACCCTTACCCTCCCTATGGCTGGGTCATGTCTGAGCATACGTTTATTTTGAATTATGCACAAATCTAGTGTAGTTGTTCCTACATATGAGGAGAACTTCAACATTGTTAAAATGCTTGCAACACTTTTGTGCTGCACATTGCATACAGCCTGTACTGTTTAATCATGGGGCCTAAGAAATGTTTGCCAAGATCTGCATTGAAAAGGAGCACATGATCTCACTGAATCAGAAGCATGAGATCATTAAGAAGCATGGGTGTGGGGCCAGGGTAGTGGCCATTGCCTGTGAGCCTAGTCATAGTACATATACGTTATGTGAAATTTGAAACAGAAGGACCCCACCATGAGCATGACACTAACTAAAGGGCCGGTGGATCATCATCATCATCATAATACCCTTATCCCGCCTATGGCGGGGTGGGGTCTGTGAGTTCTAATCCTCCACTCCCACCTATCCCCCACCAGGCTCCTATCCACCCTGCACACAATCACGTCTGTCTGTACAATTTGCTACCATGTCCGCTTTGGTCTCCCCTACTCCTGATGCCCCCAACCACCTTCTGTCCCATAATGTACCAGATCAGATCCTGCTCCCCCTTCACATCACATTCCCATGTCACCTCACCCTATTTTCTCTCATCTTCTCCAGGATGTTGCTGGCACCCAAGCTACCTCATCTCAGCCACTTGTATTATCCTTTCATGATTCTTCCTCACTGCCCAACACTCTGAGCCATATAGCATAGCGGGCCTAACTGCAATGGGTGAAGGGCCGGTGAATAAAGTAAAATGGTAAGAAACATGTGTTCTTTACACCTTATATTATACTCTATCTGTGTTTACTGTATATATAAATTGTGTTGTGGAGGAGCATTGGAACGCATTAATCCCATTTCCTTTATATATATTATATGAGAAAAATAGTTTCGACATACAAGTTATTCAACATGTGAGCTCGGTTGTGGAACGGATTGAACTCGTATGTAGAGATACTACTGTATAATTCTAGCTAGAAATTGTCTAATGAGCAATACAGGACCAATCGCAGTGTCCCATGTTCAGTGGTTTAGCCAACCTCATTAGTTCCACAGTTGAATGATGCATCAGTTGAAATATGCGCCCCATTGAGGCACTGAGGGGGGGGGGGGCAATTGCTGCATTGCTCCCCCCTCTGGTTCCGCCCTTGATGCTTACTGTATTTGTCATCGGTCTATTCGTCTACTATTCCACCGACATCAGGGGGCATGCTCCTACATCTGGAAATTTTGCCTCAACCACCCTTCCACAGAGAGGGGTGTTTTACATGCAAATGCCATCGTATACCACACAAGACATCGGTTTTACTTATTATCCCAAGGAAGCCCACTTGGGTCCTCTCTTGCCCAATTAAAGCCAACCACCTCAGTCCAGCATCGCACCTAGAACTAGTGACAGAAAGGCGGATTACTTTGCAACAAGTAGATGATCTGCATAATCTTTTATGCTACGTATTGCACTAAGGAGTGAAGAATACGAAAATTGCTGTTAATAAAAGCCATGTAGCAACTTCGTAGCGTAGGGAACGAATTCTTTTGAAACTGTAGCCAAAACTTCATAGTGCAGTTGTAGTACTACAAATGCTACACCTTTTTGAGTAGCATTCTTTGCGTAGTGCAACATGGCGGCCCCCGCAGAAGATATTAAGAGTTTTCTGGCTGCCGTTCTATCCGACGTACAGTCCGTCCAACCCAGGAAGGCACTCGAGGTTGGTCGATTTTCATTAAAATAGGGGATACAGTCTTCTAATTAAGGAGAAGGGGAATGTGAAGGTGTTCAAAACATAGAAAGCAAACTAGCAAGGGGTATCGCCTTTTGTTTAAGTCATTTGACCTTTGACAGTCATTTTAGGAAACTATTTTTCATCTAAAGAGATCTCTGAAGAATAAAAATCTGATCACATACACCAGGCATCTCAAATACGTGGCCTGCGGGCCATATGTGGCCCACGATGGTCTTTCGTGCAGCCCACAGAGAATTTTGAGAATTATAGTCACATTGGAAAAAGGACAGTAAACGTATAGGTTAACGTTTTGTTCAATTAAATTCTATATAAAACGTTACTGTCAGGGCTGGCTCTAGGGGGGTGTAACCCAGCCATTAGTCTGGGGCGCCATTTTGGCTGTGTGAGAAAAACTGCTGCTTGAGATTGTATTATATTCTTAAGGGGCGGCAACTTGTCTTTTTGTCCAGCGCGACATAAGCGCGAGAGCGGACCCTGACTGTATGTTTTTCATACATTTTAAAAATGCACACAGCACTTATAATATATAGGTAGTTTACACATAACTTAGGTCATAGTGCATTTTGCCTGCAGAAAGTTTCACTGTTGTAAATAAATAACTGTATCAGTAGTTCTAGGTTCGATACTTCAGTGAGGTGGGTTTACTTCTTTAGGACAAGAGGGAAACTCTGAGGGCACCTTTCTTCAGATACGAAGTAAAACGGGAGCGGCGAGTTGCGTTGGACACACCAGTTCTCGTCTGATCACTGAAGTTAAGCAACGCAAGCCCAGTTAGTGGAGCAGTTAGCCCATGCAGATGAATCGTGAACTGCACAGATGCACGTGGTATCTGAGTTTGTGCAGTTGACAATGCGTATAAAAAATTGTACAGTTTTCAATTAAAGAAGTAATTTCATTTTAAGAACATCATCATCATATCCTTATCCCTCCTGTGGCAGGGTCAGGTTTGAGCATCAACAGAACATACTCTGACTGGGGTAACCCAAGCCACGCGTCTGGAACCCATAGGAGTATTGGCAAAGTTTGTCTGGGGGGGGGGTGCCAACATTAAGAACATAATATTTAATTAAATGAATTGAAATAGTTTAGTAACCTAAGTAGCATACAGTATATGGCAACATGGAAGCCTCCATCTTTGTAGCGCTACACATGCTGCTTGAATAGCTGTGTGGTGTATGTGGTGTGTGTCCCCCTGTTTGGGTAGGCTGCACGGCGGGTTAGTCCAGAAGAATTGACACTGATATTGTAGTTTATTTTTTGTTTTATTCATTAGTAGTTTGCAGTTATCCAGAGAGATCTCGCTGGTCGAGGGGACTAGCTGGTGAGAGACTTCTGACTGATGGGAGACATAAGAAGTTACTGGAGAGAGAGGAAGTTGTCTTCCTTTTATCACCCTTTGGGTACCTTCACCAGTGACCCCAGGAAGGGGGAGTAGGAGGAGGGAACAGGTCACCGGATTCTTGACCACATAGCACCATGATGTTATACAGTGATAACACCATGGTGCTAATAGATGGTCAGCATTGAAAGGGGAGGGAAAGCGATGACCTTACTGGGACCTTTAACCCCTTTGTTTTGGGTTCTTGGAAAGGGTGTGTGGGACAGGGACCCCACAGCTGCTACTGGTAGTGCATTGCATGAATTTTCATGACGTCACCGTATGCACTACGTATATGCGACACTACAAGTATTACCGTAGCATAAAAGATTATGCGGGAGATAACTTCCACGTTAGTAGCTCGCCCCTCTTGGCGTCGGTAGAATTCCCCGAATACAAGCAGTAGACTGACGATAAATAAGCATAGGGGTTGCAGCTTTGAAAAGACCACTAGGTGGCGCAGGGGCTGGCAGACAGAGATTTTTGTGCTCTGGCATTTTTCATGCTTTTTGTGCTTTTGGAAAAATACTAAATCCATTGAAAGGTAGATTTCGCCTTTTTCAAGGCGGCTACCACTAAGGACCCGGTTAAGGTAGGCCTGCGGGCGTTTTTTTGCGGTCTGGGAAGTGGTTGCGGGGTCGGCCTGTTTAGGCTTAACCGCGCGTCCTTTTCCTGTCACGTGGCGACCCCATCGGGCTGCAGCGTGACATTTAATAATTTAATAATTGCTATTATTTTGTTACTGTTGTTTGTTGCTGCCATTGTTTTGGTGTTGTTTGTGCCTGTTATTGTTTTGGTGCTGAGGGTGGGTTGGTGTTGTTTTGTGCCTGTTAGGGTTTTGGTGTTGTCGGGGTGTGGGTGCTATTTTTAGTAGTGTTATTGATATTGGTTTGTGGTTGTTATTGCTATTGGTTTGAGGTTATTATTACTATTGGTTTGTGATTATTATTGCTATTGGTTTGTGGTTATTATTATATTAATAATTGGTAATTGTAAGTTTTACTGGGTAGTATGCAAGTTTTCTTTAAGAGTATTCTGTAAAGTGGTAGAATACCAAGTGAGTGTGAGACCTCCACTCACTTGGGGATGATTAAACAATTGATGAGTGTTTCCTGTGGGGTTGGACGGCACCCCCTCACAGGTAGCCCTGCCACTATTACTGCAGGTTCTGGGCATCTGACTGGGGTGCCCCCAGTCAGAGCCAACACACCAAATAAAGGGGTTAGCCTGAGATTAGGGATGTGGAATGTGGGGACCCTCTCAGGGAAAACTGGGGAACTAGTTGCAACCCTGAAACATAGGAAGATCAGTATTGCATTCCTCCAAGAAACGAGGTGGAAGGGAAACAGGTCAAGGGTTCTTGGAGAGGGATACAAACTGATCTACACAGGTAGCAAAGAGGGACAAAATGGGGTGGGTATTGTATTAAGTAATGAGCTACAGCAGGGTATCACTTCAGTTATGAGAGTGAGTAGTAGGATAATGTTAGTTACAGTTGTTTGGCAGGGAATTGGGCTCCACCTCATAAGTGCATATGCCCCCCAAGCAGGCCTGGGGGACACAATGAAAGCAGAGTTTTGGGAGGATTTTGATGAGGTGGTTCAGTCAGTAAATAGCACAATTAGACAGGGCAAGGAAAATGAGCGACTAATTATTGGGGGAGACTTTAATGCACATGTGGGTAAGGATGGTCTGGGATATGAGGAAGTACATGGGGGAAGGGGGTATGGGACAATCAACCCAGAGGGGGAGAAGGTCCTTGAAACAGTAAGAGCACACAGCCTTGCATTAGCAAATACATGGTTCAGTAAGAGGGAAACGTACCTAATCACTTTCCAGTCACCACAGGGGAGATCCCAAATAGACTTTTTCATGGTTAGGAAGCAACATAGGGCTGAGATCCAGGATTGCTGGGCACTACCTAGTGAGGATTTTCAGAAGCAGAGTGGCCATAAGTTGCTTATAATAGAATTATTAATAAAGGGGATAGTTAGGAAACACACCTGGAAAGGAAAATCAGTTATCAGGTGGTGGAAGTTACCCACCAAGGCAGATGAGTTCCAGCAGGAGGTTCTCAGACAGGTTGACTGGGACTGGGATGGGCCAGCTAATGCGATGTGGGATAGGGTTGCTAGGAAGATTAGGAGATGTGGAGAGGTGCTGTTAGGCATGGGTAGAGTAGGAGGCACTTACCAGGGTAGACAGACATGGTGGTGGAATGAGGATGTGGAAGCAGCCATAAAAATAAAGAAGGTGGCTTTTCATAGGTGGAGAGAAACAGGGGATCAGGTTTCAAAGGCAGATTATGTTCAAGCAAGGAAAAACGCCAGGAGAACTATTGCCCTGGCCAAGTACCAGAAGTATGAGGCTCTCTATGAAATACTGGGGACAAGGGATGGAGAGAAAGCAGTTTTCAGACTGGCCAAGACCAGGGACAGAACTAGTAAGGATGTCACCGGGGCCATAACGGTCAAGGATACCAATGGTAGGGTCCTGTTCCAACCAGCAGAGGTAATAAAAGGATGGGAAGAATACTACCAGAGCCTCTTAAATGCTGCCAACTGTACAGCAGTTATGGATAGCAACCCTCTTACTCCACTGGCAGTGGACAGGGTGAGTGAGGATGAAATAGTCAGTGCCCTTAAGAGGATGAAAGGTCGGAAGGCAGTAGGACCTGATAAGATACCCATGGACGTTTGGCACACCTTGGGAACCACAGGAATTACATGGCTAGGGAAGCTTTTCAATAAGTTAGCAAATGGCGACATGATGCCATCTGCATGGAGAGAGAGTTGGATAGTTCCTCTGTTCAAAGGCAAAGGGGACGCCCAGGATTGCGGAAACTATAGAGGCATAAAGCTGATGAGCCATTCTATGAAGCTGTGGGAGCGAGTCATAGAATGTCGCCTCAGAAACCAAACTAATGTCCGGGGAAATCAATTTGGGTTTATGCCAGGGAGGTCCACCATGGAACCAATCTTTATTCTATGACAGATGACAGAGAAGCACAGAGCAGCAAAGAAAGACCTCCATGCTGTATTCATTGACCTGGAGAAGGCCTACGATAGTGTCCCTAGACAGGTATTATAGAGTGTTTTAAGAAAGAAAGGAGTGGATGAGGGTCATATTAGGATAGTGCAGGATATGTATGATGGTTCCATTGCTAGGGTGAGGACAGCATGGGGAAACACTGCATGCTTCAATGTGCAGGCTGGGGTGCATCAGGGGTCAGCACTCAGCCCATATCTATTTACCCTAGTAATGGATGAGCTGCTGACAGGAATAGGGGAATGGG
>JAAFCE010005724.1:5731953-5777089 GCA_013389805.1 Trigoniulus corallinus
ACACTACCATTGTTCCAACCTCACATTACATAACCAAAATAGAAACTTTCGCAGGTAAATTAATGCTTTGTTGGTTTTAATATTGCATGGTGTCTGACCTCCTGCACAATAATATGCAACAGGGATATTCCATGCTTGAGTTAATAGAGTTCTATGACATCAATTTGTTTTTTTAAAGGTTTGTAACTTTTTTTCCAGGCCAAGGTGTTATATTTTTTATTAACAATACAATTCAATTTTTTGCACCTATTATAAATAACAATTCGACCTAAGAATTTCCATATAATACAAGTTATCATTTTATTGTGCTCAATGCAACCTATTGATTTAGTCTTCAGTAAATGTGAAACAGTACTTACCAAGAGATGGTTAACCCTTTCATTATGAAAGATATCCCAGGCACTTTTCAACATAATTTCTGTACTTTTTCCAATAAATTCTGTGAAATTATCTGAAGGGTGAATTAGAGCTGTTTGTTCACTATATTCTTTCAGTGATAAGAAATTTGGTTGTTCTACATTATCACAGTTAATTGATTCCCTGAGACAATCATTACAGTTAATTGCTGAAACAATTCTTTTTACTATGTAACCCACAACATATTCTGTTGACTGCCTTGCAATGCTTAATGCATCTGATTCACTAAAGTTAAGGGCAAAATGTTACCTGTCCTCAATATTGTTTAATGATGGAAAAATACCTTGTGGTTGCATAAAATTGTGTTTGTGGAGTTCTCTCTTGGTACTGTTTTAAGAATTTCTTTAAATTTGCTAAGATGCTATTATCATCCTCCTCACAATTGAAATTCCTAACTGCTAAATTTGAACACAAATTATTGACAATTGTGGTTTTAAATGCAGCAACAAAATGAGATGCAGTAGGGTTGACATTGGTAACTCCTAACTGTCTAATGGTTCCAAAAAAAAATTTCAAGAGGGTCCTGATTTAAATGCCTCATTTAAACTACTAAAGCCTTGTTCTTGTAGTTGCAACCACAATTTCCTCACAGCCCTTATGTTATGAACCCAGCCATTTTGGCAAGGAGGATGAGACACTTTCCTATCACTTTTTGTTAAAAATTGCATTTTCCCTAAAATGGGGAAAACATAACCCCAAAATTGCTGATGTGAGCTTCCCTTTGTGAGCCAACATTTCAAAGCCTTTCCATCTAACATGTCTTGTGTATGTCCATTGAAAGAGTCAAAAAGATTATCCGTTAACTTAATGAATGTGGCTGTGTGTGCTGCTTCTGGTGGTAGCCTGTGGGAATCAACCATGAACCTAATTCCAGCATGCACAGTGTGGCTAAATATTTGTGCAGCCAGCTTCACTTTCATTTTCAGTTTACCAGAGGGATATATATGGTTGTCTGTAAGCCTATAAGCTTGCTTAAAAAATTCATTATCTTTATGGAAAAATTCTTCTATGTGACACCATTTTGCTGTCCCCAATTATCCTTGTCAATTTGAAAATGGATATCTTTTTTCCTGCAATCTATTTGTAATACTTTTCAGGTGTGGAGCATCAAAACAATAAACTATATCCTTCCCATTAACTAGAAAGAAGGGCCCTGGCCTGTCTCTAAGCTTGTCAGCAAGTATAGTAGAACGTCTGTAAGTTGACCACCCAAGGGTGGAAGAAAAGTGGTCAACATAGGGAGGTGGTCAATTTATGGAGAACTAGGTGTACTGTACTGATACATGGTACTATTGCTTTTATTGGATACAGCTGTATGAAATGCTAGATAATCAACATTATTACTGCTAGTGGATTGGCATAGCTAGCCCCCAATGCCATTGATCTGGTAGTTGGGGGTTAAGCCCCCCCCCCCCAGCAGTTAGCTGCATCAGATTCATTAGAGGTTTACACTTCATTGCCCATTTCAACAATACTTTCAAAGGCTACTCCTTTAAATTCTGCCATGGAAGATGGGCTGTATGATCAGGCCAAAATGTTGTCTGTTGGTTTGTCTTAAACCATGTCAACATTGTTTCTGGTTAAATTTTTTCCAAGCAGAATTATCCGAAGGACATAACCCAGAGCATTAATGGATGCAGCAAATGGAGCTGCTTCCACAGGCTGGTGACACGTGTTTTACCAATAATCAACTCCAGGATTTGGGCTTAGTAAAACACTTTGAATGCTTTGATAACACCTTGGTCAAGAGGTTGGATCCTTGAGGTTCCATTTGGAAGAAGAAAGTTAAATGTTAAGTGTCTACTGTTAGTAAGATAGATCATTTCTTGATCCACACCCCTTACCTGTCTTCAAACAGGCCAGCAGTCATTCATGCACATTTGTTTGATCTCCATGTTACAGGGCAGTCTTCAATTTCTTAAATGCACATAAGTTTGCTGACTTACCAATCACTAATTTCTTTAGCTTTCCCCAAGAAGAACTAGTGCTAAGCAATCCAGTTAAATGTTCCTTGGATGCTCTTTCAATCTTGTATTTGTCACCCTTGACAAGGCTCTTCTCAGGCACAAGGGAGACAAGGGGTCAACGTATGGAGGTTAAATCAATATCATGTGTCACAGTCATAGTGGTCAACATACAACTTACAGATGTGGTCAACATAGGGAAGTTGGTCATCCATTAATTAATGTGGTGCACAATCAGTCTGTGAAAATTTGGTCAACTTAGGGAGGTGGCCAACATATAGGGGTGATCAACTTTGGAGGTTCTACTGTATTTGAAGAGCTTTTAACATTTGTTGCCAACTGATCACAAACAGTTGCAACTGGAATTAACCCAATGTTTTGGACAACTTCTATTATGTATTCTAATAAACAGCTTAGCTTGGAAGCTGTTAGGTTTCTCATGAAATAAAAGGCATATGCGTGCTTCCATTTTCTGTTCAGCCCTTTTAGCATAAAAACAAGAGCATTTGTTGCACATAGGTTGGTCCTGCCCAGATAGCCATAGTCCTCATACCCCTCAATTTTGTCCTTATACTGATTATAAAATAGGCCTTCATGTATTGCCATTTCATCAAACATAACTATGCAATATTTTGATAAAGGACCCATTCTGGCAACCCTCTTTCTAAGGTAGTCATCAATTTTTGCATTGCAACCACATTGAAAGTCAAAATTGCAAAGTGCTCTTTCCAGAGTTCTTGGTGATGGAAGATCCATCAGTTTCCTGAGAAATCTTTAACTCTTAGGGCTCATGTTGTAAATGGAAAGAGCAAATGCCTTGTCATCCAATCCCTACCTCTTTCCCTTAGGTTTCCTGCTAGAATGCCTTATTTTGCCATTTAGCAACTTTGAAAGAACGTCATGTGAACCCCCACATAAAATCTGAATTAATAGTTGTTTGTTGTTGAAAATGTGTCTTAAATATGATAATTTTTTCCTTACATTAGGTTTCTGATTGTGTGATAGTCGTACAATTGTCCTGCATTTGTGTATGCCAGCCAACAGTCTTGCTTTGCGTGGTGTAACCTCAGCCCTCTTCAACTGATACTCCCTTAGGAGTGATGTTCGTGATTTTTGGGGTCCCACTCTGAAAAGTGAAGTTATGTGAAGTGCCTGGTTGACATTCTTCATTGGGTTGTTCTGCTGATGATGAAGGTAATTCAGCTTCAGCTATTGATGGTAGATTGCTTGAAGGTAATTCAGCTTCAGCTATTTATGGTAGATTGCTTGTAGCCGTTGGTGGTAGATCACTCGCAGATGTTGATGGTAGATTCCATGTAGTGGTTGATGGTAGTGATACAGGTGTGAGGCCATTCAGTGTTGGAACTGCTGAAGTACTTAGACATGTGCAATGTGGGTGCTTTAGCAAATATTTAGCCTCAAAATGGTGTGAGCAAAGAGAACACTTCGCAAGTTTTTCCTTGCCATACTCATTAAGAGCACTATCATTGCAAAACTATACCCACTTCTTAAATCTATAATGAAAACAAAATATATTGAAAGGAGAAGTAAACATATACACACAGTTGGCTGCTCAAGCACCCATATTTTAAAAGTATATAATGTACAATGGAGGCTAGGGGCACACTGGGAGACCACTAGGTGGCATATGTGCTTGGGCGTGCATGACTTTGTGCTCTGCAGATTTTTGACTGTTTTTCCGGATCCCAGAAATATAATCACAAATAAAAACCGCCTTTTTCAAGGTGAATACTGAAATATACCAGGACAAGGTAGGGCTGTGGATTTTGGTTGCTGAAATAGAGGTGAGCGGCTGGTGGTGAGGTGGGCGTTTAGGCCTGACCTTGCACAGCATCTTCCGACCTCATTGTTGTATGGTGCAGCACAGGTGCCATCTGTATTGACAGATGCCTGGCTGCATTTTGGTTAGTAGCCAATCCCCACAGCAAAATTTAAATTTATTTTACTTATATTTAAATTTATTTTACTCAATTTATTTTACTTAAATTTTTTTACTTATTCATCTAAAATTTTAATATATTAGTATTTTAAGTGAAAGTTAGTTTTTTTTAACATCTCTATTGGCTTCCTATTTTGGGAAGGTAATGGAGGTGTGTATTTTGGTCTACTGAATATTGGTCTGTCTGGTTATTTGCCATTTGTTTTTTGACATGCAGTCTGAGGACTGCATGTAACTTTTCAGGTGAAGGGTGACCCGGTGAGGTGTCGTGTGAGTGGGAGACCTCAGCTCACATGGCAATGACTATGATATTGAGTGTCTCCTGTGGGGTAGGACAGCACCCCCCACAGGTATCCCATTCACTATTGCTGCGGGTTCTAGACGTCTCACCAGTCAGCACCCCAGTCAGAAGCGTCACACAAAACAAAGGGGTTAAGTTACGGTTAGGGACATGGAATGTGGGGACCCTCTCAGGGAAAACAGGGGAACTAGTTAACACCCTTAAGCACAGACACATTAGCATAGCTTTCCTGCAGGAAACAAAATGGAAGGGAAATCGATCACGGGTAATGGGGGAGGGATACAAACTCATATACATGGGTAGTGAAGAGGGGCAAAATGGGGTGGGCATCATGTTAAGTAGGGAATTGCACCAGGGGATCACTTCAGTCAAGAGGGTTAGTAGTAGAATAATGTTAGTAACAGTTGTGTGGCAGGGTATAGGGCTCCACCTCATAAGTGCGTATGCCCCCCAAGCAGGCCTGGGTGAAACAACTAAAGCAGAGTTCTGGAGGGACTTTGATGAGGTAGTACAGTCAGCGAACAACACAATTAGACAGGGCATGGGAAATGAACGCTTAATTATTGGTGGTGACTTCAATGCCCATGTTGGAAAGGATGGACTGGGAGATAAGGAAGTACATGGGGGATTAGGCTATGGGATGATAAATCCTGAGGGGCAGAAGATCCTAGAGACAGCAAGAGCACATGGCCTTATATTAGCCAATACATGGTTCAATAAGAGGGAGAAGCACTTAATCACTTACAAATCACCACAGGGGATGTCACAAATAGACTTTTTTATGGTTAGGAAACAGCACAGGACTGAGATCAAGGATTGCTGGGCACTACCCAGTGAGGATTTCCAGAAGGAAAGTGGCCATAAGCTGCTCATGACAGAAGTCCTAGTTAAGGGGAGAGTCGGGAATCATACATGGTAAGGAGAATCAGTTATCAGGTGGTGGAAGTTGCCTACCAAAGCAGATGAATTCAGGCAGGAGGTTCTCAACCAGGTTGACTGGGATTGGGATGGGTCAGCTAATGCCATGTGGGACAGGGTTGCTAGGAAAATTAGGAGATGTTGGGAGGCTCTGTTAGGTGTAGGTAGAATAGGAGGCACTTACCAAGGCAGGCACACTAGGTGGTGGAATGAGGAGGTGGAAGCTGCCATCAAACTAAAGAAGGAGGCTTTCCATAGGTGGATAGAAGTAGGGGATCAGGTTTATAAGAGAGACTATGTTGAGGCAAGAAAGAATGCCAGGAGGACCATTTCCCTGGAGAAGTACCAGAAGTATGAGGCTCTATATGAAAAGTTGGGGACAAGGGGAGAGAATGCAGTCTTTAGACTGGCCAGGACCAGGGATAGGACTAGTAAGGATGTTTCCAGGGCCATAATGGTAAAGGATACCAAGGGTAGGGTTCTTTTTCAACCAGCACAGGTGATCAAAAGGTGGGAGGAATACTACCACAGTCTTTTAAATGCAGACTTTGGTGCATTGGCCACAGGCAGAAACCCACTCACACCACAAGCTGTGGACAGGGTGAGTGAGGCAGAAATAGTCAAACCCCTTCAAAAGATGAAATGTCAGAAAGCAGTAGGTCCTGATAAGATCCCCATGGATGTTTGGCACACCTTGGGCCCCATGGGAATTACATGGCTAGGGAAGCTCTTCAGTAAGTTAGCAAAGGGGGACAGGATGACTTCTGCATGGTGAGAGAGTTGGATAGTACCACTGTTCAAAGGCAAAGGTGATGCCCAGGACTGTGGAAACTATAGGGGCAGAAAGCTGATGAGCCATTCTATGAAGCTGTTGGAGCGAGTCATAGAACGTCGCCTCCGGGACTTAACTAGTGTCCGGGGAAATCATTTTGGGTTTATGCCAGGTAGGTCCACAATGGAACCAATCTTCATTCTCCGACAGATGATTGAGAAGCATAGAGCAGCAAGGAAGGACCTTCATGCAATATTCGTTGACCTGGAGAAGGCATATGATAGTGTTCCCAGACAGTTAGTATGGGGTGTTTTAAGAAAGAAAGGCGTGGATGAGGGCCATATTAGGATAGTGCAGGATATGTATGATGGTTCTATCACTGGGGTGAGAACAGCATGGGGAAATACTGCAAGCTTCAAAGTGGAGGTTGGTGTACATCAAGGGTCAGCTCTTAGCCCATACCTATTTACCCTAGTAATGGATGAGCTACTAATGGGAATAGGGGAGTGGGCCCCCCAGTGCCTGGTATTTGCAGATGATGTGGGAAGGCTTGAGGAGTCCAAGGAAGATGCACAAAAGGGCCTACAAGACATGAAAGCAGCAATGGAAGAAGGGGGCCTTAAGGTGAACATGAAGAAAACTGAGTACCTAGCTTTCAATTTTAGTGGCCAGGGGCAAGGAGGTGAAATTCGCTGTGGGGGAGAGGAGATTCCAGTGGGGCAAGAGTTTTGCTATCTGGGATCAGTTTTCCAGGGCAATGGGGAAATAGATTCTGATGTGACCCATAGGATTAATGCAGGGTGGCTGAAATGGAGACAGGCAAGTGGGGTCCTGTGTGATCGTCGGATCCCAATAAAGTTGAAGGGCAAGGTTTACAAAACCGTTGTTAGGCCTGCTATGCTATATGGGTCAGAGTGCTGGGCAGTTAGGAAGGACCATGAAAGACAAATGCAAGTGGCCGAGATGCGACACCATGTGTGGGGTATCTAGATCCGACCGAGTCAGAAGTGATTACGTTAGAGGTAGCTTGGGGGGTGGGGGACATTGTGGAAAAGATGAGAGAGAATCGGTTGAGGTGGTATGGGCATGTAATGAGGATGTGAGAGGAGGAGCTAATTAGGTCCATTGTAGGACTGCAGGTGGTTGTGGGCACCAGAGGTAGAGGGAGACCAAAGCGAACATGGGAGCAGGTGGTGCTGGTGGACATGGTGTGTGGGGTGGAGAGGGACCTGGTGGACAACAGGCGGGAGTGGAGGATTAGAACCCGCAGACCCGACCCTGCCTCAGGCAGGAGAAGGGTGAGATGATGATGGAGGCTAGGGGCACACTATACTCAAGAAAATCACTGTCTAATATAGCACCCTTGTGTCCATTCAGAGTGACAAGATGAGTATGCAACCCATCATTACTGATGGGTACTGAACCAGCAATACATGCTAAGGGTGGAAATTGAAAGGAATAAGAATGACCAAGTCAATAAATTAAATAGTAACCAAAAATATGATGAATTTTAAAATGCTTGGGGTCACCCATGACCCCATGTTGTGATTCTAGGGTGGCTTTCTCCCAGGATCTGGTGACATCTGGAGGGGGCAGGGATGGGGAGCAGGGTACCCTGAAAGATGTTTCCAGCCTTTGCCCTTCCCTGGGAAATATTCTGCAGACTCCCTAAGTGACGTTTGTCATGGAAATGATAGGAAGGGAGCACTTAAAAAAAGTGCACCCCAAATAGGAACTCCTATCCATCCTGTCCCTCTGAATGGACACAAGGGCGATATATTGGACATTGTTTTACCACAGCTGGTTGCCAATCAAAGCTGCAACCCATATGGTTATTTAGCATTGGTCTACTGTTCTTTGGGGCATTCCACCGGTGCAAGGGGGCCACTTCCTACACCTGGAAATTTTTGCCTTATCTACCCATTGCATAGTAGAAAGGCTTCATTCGTACAAATGCCATCCTACACCACACGGGACCTCGGTTTTCCTTCTCATCTGAAAGAATGCACACTCAGAACCTCTCTCTCGCCCAAAAGTAGCCAACCCGTCTTGGTCCAGTATTGAACCAAGAACTACTGGGGTTGTGCTGCTTAACTTCAGTGATCAGATGAGAACTGTTGTGTCCAACGCAATTCGCTGCTCCCTGCTAACAACTACAATAGGTCTTCTACTGCCAGATAGATAATTTCCCATCTTTAGTGGTTTAGCCAACCCGATATCGGACTGCAACTGTTGGACTGGCAGTAAATAAATGTGGAACCCCCTTCCATGTTGACTGTCTTTCTGGTCCCTGATGACCACTGCAGTCAACGGGCCAAACAAACAACATAGAAAAGAGGATAGCAATGCAAAAATGCCTTATTTGTTGCAAAGTTGAATCATGCATCAGTTAAAATACGCACCCCATTGCGGCACTGAGGGGGGGAATCGCTGCATTGCTCCTTCCCCCTGCATCCCCTCGGCTTATTAAGTTGGACACACCAGTTTTGGTCTGATAACTGAAGTACTGCTAGTACTGACATGGGTGGCCACTTGGGAAACCTGGGTACTGATAATACCCAAAAATAATCGTCACATTTATGTATATATGTTCTGTGATTAGTGCAGTGTCTGTTTAGTCTGGGCATTAGCACTATGCAGTGGACAGGGCTCTAATGACCTTGAGTTTGAATGGCCAAATAGCACAAACGACTGAAAATGCACAGACACTACACTGATGTGACGATTTTTGGGTATTAGTGATACCCAGTGTTCCCAAGCAAGCCATGTTTCAGTACTTGCTTGCGTTGGACACACCAGTTCTCGTCTGATCACTGAAGTTAAGCAACGCAAGCCCAGTTAGTACTGACATGGGTGGTCGCTCAGGAAAGATGGGTACTGCTAATATCCAATAATCGTTGCATTGGTGTAGTGTCTGTGCAGTATATCCATTAGAACTATTCAGTGGACTGGTCTCTAATGACCTTGTAGTTGACGGGACCTAAAACTCCAACAAACAACAACAAAATTGGGTTGCATTGCTTCACTTCAACCCCTTGCTGCAGCTAACGAATTTTCATTTTGACTCGTCAAACTCCCAGAGATGCATTGCGAAACCCTGGGGTTCCCTGGAACACAGTTTGAAGACCGCTGTTATACAGTGTATCTATCCCCCCAGTAACAGGGCCAGGTACCCATTTTGTCACTGTCCAGGGACACAAGGGTGCTATATTGGACAGTGTTTTTCTTGGGTATAGTGTGCCCTTAGCCTAAAGGCTGCTTCACACTAAGCGAAGTAGCAAGGCAAGTAACACCTGATTGACCTGCCACCAAGCGGGCAAGCAGCAAAAAAGCGATCACACGCAAGTCCTAAGTGAGTGGCTGCCAAGATGAACAGACAACATCGCCGCAACAGAGAGTATATTTGGAAATTGGTTAATTGTGCAACTATGTTGATTTTGGAAGAAATTGCGGAAGAAATTAAGAAGCGGGAAAATAAACGAATGTGGGTAAGAGAGTGGATAAAACGGAGAGATACACTGGGTGCTACCAATGTTTTTATAAAAGAACTTGCATTTGAAGATCCCAAGGAGTACTTTGCTACTTTAAGGATGACAGAAAAATGTTTCAATTTTTTGCTTGAACGTATTGAGGCAGAGATTCAACGACAGGATACCCTTTTAAGATATGCAATACCTGCAAAAACTAAATTGCAGGCTGTACTATATTACCTTGCAACTGGATGCAGTTTAAGGACCCTCGCCCATATTTTTTGACTTGGGCAATCAACAATTTCATACTTTCTACCAGAAGTGTGTGAAGCTATATAAAAGGCATTGAAAGACTTTATAAAGGTAAATGAATCATAATTATACCCTTATCCTGCCTGTGGCAGGGTTGGGTCTTCAGGTTTTTCAGGTTCTAGCCTTACACTCCCATTATCTCCCACCAGGTCCCTGTCCCCCCCCACACACTGCCACATCCTTTCAGACAAATTTTTCCCACATCTACTTTAGTCTCCCACTGCCCTGGGTGCTACTGACCACCTGCATTCCTAGTATGGCCCTAATGAGCTACTCATCCACTCTTCTCATTACATGTCCATACCACCTCAGCCTATTATCCCTCATTGTTTTGGCCATGCCCACCACCCCTAGGCTACCTCTAATATGCTCATTCCTAATCCTATCAACTCCTGCCATGCCACTCATGTATTGTAGCATGCATATCCCAGCTACTTGAATTCTATTGACATTACTCTTCCTCACTGGAAACACTCTGATCCATATAGCATAGTTAGCCTAACCACTGCCCTGTAGAATGTTTTTTTGGTGATTTAGGGACCTTCAACTACAAGGTAATTAGCACCCCATCCACAGCATAGTTCTTATGAAGAGACTACACAGACACTGCACTAATTAGACAATTTTTGGGTATTAGCTGTACCCAGTTTTCTCAAGCAGCCAGCCATGTCAGTACTAGCTGGGGGTGCACTGCTTAACTTCAGTGATCAGACAAGAACTGGTGTGTCCAATGCAATTTGCCACTCACTGCCCTCTAGAACTTACCTTTCAACTTGATTTGGGAGCCTTCTATCACAGGACTATCTCACCATTGCTTGGGAATGTTGAATGAATGACATCACAAAATGAAATGCAAATAAACTATTTATTGAAAAATTGAATTTGGGCAAAGTTTAATGCTCTTCTGACAATGTCAGTATGCTCAGCACCTATGTTGACATCTGCTGTTTGGTTGTATGAGCCACTGGTCAGGTCTATGCCACTGTATGGAGATGTTGCTGTAGAAGCAGGACTCCTTGGTGATTCCTGCAGATTGGTAGGCTGTGGGGTTGATAACCCTTTGAAAGCATTTGAATGCTGTTGTCACTGAGCATTATAAAGGCACTGCTGTATTTCATGCTGCACCTCTAAAGCTAATGCAAAGGGCATAGCCTTCAGCTGCTGGCCAACGTGCTTCCCAAAAGTTTCAAACTCATTTTCTTCTGGAAGCACGTTCATGGTGTGGGTTATTTCTTTTAGTTGCTCTACCATCTCCATAAGATGTGCTGTTTTACTCTTTGAAGCACAAGGTCTTTTTGGGGTAAAACTCACATCATCTGAAGTCTCTTCATTTGCCTGTTTATAGAAAAAAAAAACAAGATGTTTATTAACATATACATTACTATTTACTACTTTTGGTTCCACAGACAAATGACTGGAAAGTAATTGAAAATGGCTTTAGACATGAATGGAATTTCCCAGGGTGTTGTGGAGCTATTGATGGCAAGCATGTCGTTCCGCTCTTACCGCCATTGCAGACCACCAATACTGTTTTTCTTACATTGATGTAGGGTGTACAGGGAGAGCTTCAGACAGTGGTATATTTCATAACTGTGATTTATTTCAATCACTGGAAAATGGTATACTACCACAAGGACATGTCTTAGTTGGGGACAATGCATTTCCTTTGAGGGAATACCGTCTTAAACCCTTTCCAGGAAGCAAACTGTCATTAAAGCAAAAAGTCTTTAATTATAGACTATCACAGGCCCGTAGAATTGTGGAAAACACTTTTGGCATAATGGCTGCAAGGTTTCGGGTATTTGAGAAACCATTGTCTGTCTGCCCTGATAAAGTTGTAACAATAACAAAAGCATGCTGTGCAATGCATAACTGGCTCAGACAAACAACATTACAGAGTCGCAATTGGAATACACTGTTGACTCAGAAAATTTTGAAACTGGTATGGTCACCCAAGGTAATTGGAGGGTGAAACCACAAACTCAAGCCTTGCAACCACTTCCACCTTTTTTTTCACCAACTGCTCAACACTAGCATCTCAGAATCTTCGAGACAGATATGCTGATTACTTTGTGGGGGAGGGATCAGTCCCTTGGCAGGCTAGGATGATACATTGAAAGATGTCACAAGTAAACTTACCATGTTGCTTTGGCTTTCTGTCACTTTGCAGTGATTCATGAAGGACACTGAACCATTCAATAGATGGCACATAAACGTTTTCAGTTCCAGCTCCAGATATTTTGGATCCCTCAATCTTCTTAACTTCTTGTGAATAAGTTGCTCTATAATTTGTTACAAAAATTTTTTATTGACAATTGCTATTTACTGTTTCATATGCTTAATGTGATACTATACTTCAAATAATGTGATACAAATAATTTTTATTGATAATTGTTATTTTGTTTTATATACTTAATGTGATAAAATACTGTGATACTATACTTCAAATAATTGATAAAATACTGTGATACTATACTTCAAATAATTGATAAAATACTGTGATACTATACTTCAAATAATGTGATAAAATACTGTGATACTACACTTCAATTAATGTGATATTATACTATAATTTAAATAATGTGATACAAATAATTTTTATTGATAATTGTAATTTTCTGTTTCATATACTTAATGTTCTAAATAAAATTTGATACATACCTTATGCTTTTGATTTTCATTTTGATCTCCTTCTCACTGAATCCAGGAATGTTCATAGCCATTTCTAGTGCATGATATTCTGATTGCCTAACAGTTTTATCTTTATAATGTGGAGAATTGAAATTCCACAGACATTCATGTTCTAAATATCGTGAAACAAATTCCACAGTTGTGTCTTCTGTCCAACATGACATTTTTATATTTGTAATCAATGAAATTTGTGAAGACAACAAAATAATGTGGAGCTGTTGATACCCACCAAAACGAACACACTAGAAAAACAATTCAAAGACTCCAAATTTAAAGACTATAAAAAGCAATCAGTTCAAGCAGAAACAGTAGCAAAAACACAGGATACCCACCAAAATCAAAAGACTCCAAAAACAATCAATTCCAATAACAAAAAATGTTGGAAAAACAACGTTCCCACAAAAACGAACACACTAGAAATTCAAATAAAAACGATAATTATGAAAAACGTGGCAAGCCAAAATGCAACGGTGAAATAATTGATGGGATTTTGATGTAGCTGGATGTGGAACAAAAGTTAGCATGTCCCACTACCCTTGCTCCCTTGGGATGCATTCACAAAGTTAGCACAGGAAACGCAGAATACTCACCAAAATGAAAAGATCCCAAAAACAATCAATTGCAATAAAAAAAAAATGCTGGAAAACCAACGATACCTGCAAAAAAAAACACCCTAGAAATTCAAATAAAAACGATGATTATGAAAAACGTGGCTTGCCAAAACGCAACGGTAAAATAATTGACGGGATTTTGTAGTACCTGGATGCCGAACAAAAGTTAGTAAGTCCCACTACCCTTGCTCCCTTGGGATGCGTTCACAAAGTTAACACAGGATACTCACCAAAATGAAAAGATTCCAAAAACAATCAATTGCAATAAAAAAAATGGTGGAAAACCAATGATACCTGCAAAAAAAAACACCCTAGAAATTCAATTAAAAACGATAATTATGAAAAACGTGGCTTGCCAAAACGCAACGTGAAATAATTGATGGGATTTTGATGTAGCTGAATGCCAAACAAAAGTTAGTAAGTCCTGCTACCCTTGCTCCCTTGGGATGCGTTCACAGCAGCATCCAATCAGAAGCAGCGATTTTGCAGTGAGGGATTGTGGGAAGGCATTACTTGCCAAAAGAATTGGAAGCAAATCTATCTGATTTACTTGCCATTTTTACTTTGCGACTTGCCATTTTTAACCTGATCACACGTGGCTTTGTTTTGTTTGTTTTGTTGTTTCTTTAGGGCCCATCAACTACAAAGGTCATTAGGGCCCAGAAGGACACATCACCATGGTGGGGGTGTAAATTGCCATCCCACCATTTTATTGGCAAAAGGCCAATAAAAGTAATAACAATAAAAAGGCAAAAGCCAAAACAGACATATAAATAAAGGCAAAAGCCAAAATCAGACATATAAAAGGCAAAAGCCAAAACATACATAACAATAAAAGTGGCAAAAGCCAAATCAGAGAGAAGAATAAATGTGGCAAAAGCCAAGACAAACACAGAGATAAAAAGGCAAAAGCCGAAACAGACAGAATAATAATTGTGGCAAAAGCCAAAACAGACATTACAATAAATGTGGCAAAAGCCAAAAGGAATACAGAAACAAAAAGGCAAAAGCCATATAATTCAAAATAAGACTTCACATTTTGTGAAAGAGGCCAGCCTCTTTCACAAATACTAGCGAGCTCTCCACTGCCTGAGGGTTATCCCCAAGTGATGTGGAGAGCTCTGCGCTGACTCCCAGTCGCCATCTAAGTTCTTGGTATCTCTCACAGTGACTAAAGATGTGCGCCACTGTGAGAGGCTCCCAACAGAAGTCACACCATGGCTGATCCTCACCCCGTAGAATGTAAGAGTGGGTGAGGAAGGTGTGACCGATTCGCAGCCGAGCAAGCACAACCTCCTCCCTCCGCGATTGGTGGCACGAGGACACCCAGTGCACTGGAGTGTCCTTCAGTGTGCGGAGTTTGTTCGTGGTCTCCGCAAACCACTGGGCCAGCCATTGGTCGTGGACGGCTGCCGCACCATCGGGAGAGCGTCGGAGGAGGGGACAGCAGTGTCAGGTATTTCTGGCATGTGGGCCACCTGACGGGCACGGGCATCTGCCATCTCGTTGCCGACGATGCCAACATGCCCCGGGACCCACATAAACAACACTGTCTTGCCCTGCTTACGAATCACAAGCAGCAGTCTGTGCACACCCTGGACGATGGCATGTCTGCCATACAGGGTGTGCAACAGCTGAAGGGAGCATAGGGAGTCAGTCGCAACAACAAAGTGTCTGTTATGCAATACTAGGATGAGTTCCAGTGCCCTGTGCAGAGCTGTGAGTTCTGCAGTTAAGACACTGGCAACGCCTGGAAGGCGGCCCCCTATGAGATGACCAGTTGTAAAGACTGACCAACCCACATAGGAACCATCCTTCAACCCATCCGTGTAAATAAAAACATGGCCTTGATAGGTCCAAGAGAGGCGTCCGAACTCTTGTTGGTACAATGACCTATCGGTACTGGTTTTGGGTAAGGCTGCAAGCATTAAATTTAAACTTGGCTCTGGCACTGTCCAGGGCGGCACAGAGGCCGGCAGTACAGGCTGCACCCTAGGTAGAGTCACACCCAGGCCGGCAAGACAGTCCATCCAACGCACACCGAATGGAGGGGGAACCCCCTGGCGGCGGTTGAATGGCCGTCTCACAATGTCACTAAAGACGGCTGGGTGTGTAGGGTGCTGTGGCTGACCCTTCAGCCGCAAAATGTATGCAGCTGCCAGGCACTGCCGCCGCACAGTCAATGGTGGCTCACCAGCCTCAGCATAAAGGCTGAGTACTGGACTTGTGCGGAACGCCCCAATGGACAACCAGATGCCAACGTGATGAACACTGTCCAGCATCCGGAGAGTAGATGGAGCGGCCAGGCCATATATGCCGCAGCCATAATCGAGACGGGATCGAACGAGTGATCTGTATAGTCGAAGCATCACCATTCCATCTGCCCCTAAACCAGTTCCCTGCAGGCACTGCAGAATATTAAGGGAGCGAAGGCACTTAGCCTTCAGCTCCTTCAAGTGCGGGACCCATGTCAGACGGCTGTCAAAACGGAGACCAAGAAAGCGGGCTGCCTCTACAACTGGCAGGAGGCGGCCATCCAGGGTAAGCTGAGGCTCAGGGTGAAGCCCTCGCTTACGACAGAAATGCATGACAGTTGTTTTGTCAGGGGAGAACTTATAGCCACGCGAGGCGGCAAACTCGTGGGCACTGTTTAGTGCGAGTTGCAACTGGCGCTCAATGCTGTGCATCGTGGCAGCCCGGTACCTAATTGAGAAGTCGTCCACAAATAGGGACGACTTGACCGGGGGGTGAACAGAGGATGGTAGGCCGTTCACCGCAACAGCAAAAAGCGTCACACTCAAGACGCTCCCCTGTGGGACACCATTCTCCTGCAGAAAGGCAGAGGAGTAGGTGTTACCCACACGCACTCTGAAGGTCCGTTCGGACAGAAAGCTTTGGAGGAAGAGGGGCAGATTACCCCTGAGCCTCCACTGGTGCAAGGTCTCCAATATACCGTGGCGCCAAGTGGTGTCATATGCCTTCTCCACATCAAAGAAGACAGCCACTAAGTGCTGTCTGTGGAGAAAGGCCTCACGTACTGCAGTCTCCAGTGAGATCAGATGATCCACCGAAGACCTGCCAGCACGAAAACCACATTGGGCATCGGCAAGAAGGTGGTGCCGCTCGAGATACCACACCAGGCGCCAATTTACCATTCGTTCCATTGTTTTGCAAAGACAGCTCGTCAATGAAATGGGTCTGTAATTTATTGCAAGGCTACTATCCTTCCCAGGTTTTGGGAGTGGGATTATAGTAGCCTCTCGCCAGCCTGCAGGGACTTCATGCTGCTGCCATATCATGTTGAATACCTCAAGGAGGTATATAATGCCTTCCTCTGGTAGGTGTCGTAGCATTTGATAGTGTATGGTATCTGGTCCAGGGGCAGTGTCCCTGGCTCTTGCTAGAGCTGCTTGTAGCTCCCAAGGGGCAAATGGATTGTTATACCCCTCGGCGACACCACCAGTGAAGTTCAGTGGATGGCGTTCTGCAGCCTGCTTCGTTTGCAGGAATGTTGTCATGTAGTGCCGGGAACTGGAGACGGCTGCAAACGTCCTTCCCAGTTCCTCAGCCACCTCACACGGCAGAAGGCAATGTCTTCCTTGTACAAGGAGACCTGAGCCACATGATGGTAAATATCTGCCTTGGATCTTTCTCAGCTTTTCCCAGACTTTCTTGGAGGGCGTGTGACGGGTAAGTGAGGAGACGTACTGACTCCATGAGGAGCGTTTGGCCTCCTTGATCACCTGTCGTGCATTTGCCCGGGCTCGGAGATAGTCAATACGATTGGCCTCGGTGGGACGAGATTGAAAGCTGCGAAGGGCTCGTCGGCGAGCCCGAATCGCACTCCGACAATCCTCCGTCCACCATCGCACCCGTGCTCGTTGTGGGTTACATGAGCTCTTGGGGATGGATGCCAATGCCGCCCCGACCACCACCTCTGTGAAGTGATTCACTAGATCGTTGACCCCATCAAAATCACACAGTGGGCGGAAATGTATATGGTGGGCGAACTCCTCCCAGTCCGCCCGACGCAGACACCACCGTGGTGGGTGTTGGGGCATTGCCCCATCTCCACTGCTAATCTTGATAGGGAAGTGGTCACTTCCACAAGGGTCTGACAGAACCTCCCACTGCAAACCTGGTGCCAACCCAGGAGAGCAGATGGAAAGGTCTATACACGAAAGACCACCGGTGGCAGTCATCACATGCGTGGGGGCACCTGTGTTGAGAACAATGAGGCCATTGTGTGACACCCATTGTTCCACAAGTCGCCCTCGGGGGTTGTGACTGTCCGAGCCCCATTGTGGATTATGGGCATTGAAGTCACCCATAATCAAGAATGGTCTTGGAAGCTGGGCACTGAGGGAGTCGAGGTCTGCCCATGGGATATCGATCCCAGGAGGCATGTAGAGGGAACATAGTGGTAGGCACATCTAGTTGCAATGAGACCGCCACTGCTTGAAGAGGCGTCTGCAAAGCAACCGGCACATGCATGCACCCATTCCGGATAAGGATAGCCGCCCCTCCCACAGGGTGGCTTCCTTGCTGCCGGGTGTCTGCAAATGTTGTGTACCCCCGTAGTGAAATGGGGGTATCACTCTGACAGAATCTCCTGGAGGGAGATGCAGACAGGGTTGTGCCGAGAGATCAGAAGTTTGATCTCGTCCCTCTTGTGGGAAAATCCTCGACAGTTCCATTGTAGGAAATTTACCATCAAGTGTTCTTTGGTGGCTTATTTTTATTCCTCCCTTTTCTCCGTCCCACTGCAGAAAAGGGAGGGATGCCTTCAATTGGTTCATCCTCCTCCATCTCGAAGGAGGAATCCCCATCTTTCCCCAGTTGGGGCATGAAACCACCCCTTGCTCTCTGCCGTTGGCTAGAGAGTTTGGGTGGACGAACCAAGGACACCCGCCCCACTGTGGAAGTGGTAGGTGTCCCTACTTTCTTTCCACCTGTCTCACCCACCACCCTCTCCGTGGAGGGGGCTGGCTGGACTGAGACAGGGAGGGAGGCCTTCACAGGAGAGGCCTCTCTTTCATGAGCAGCATCTGGGGCCTCCAAAGAAACTGGCACCGCCATGCATGGGCCAGAGGCGGTGGTGGAGCCGGAAGTAGCCGTGGAAACGGGGTCGGGGTCCGTCTGGCAGCCAATGCTTGCACAGACCGGCACTCCATGGACCCCACGGTCCCGAGAGGGCGTCAAACGGATGAGAGGGGGGAGTTGAGGTAGTGTGTCCGTCTGGGTGCAGACAGACGCACAGAAGCTGCCTTGGCAGCACCTGCATAGGACACCGCACGACTGGGGGTCCCTGGCAAGGCTAGCAGCCGCCGCGCATCCGGAAAGCTGATACCCTTCTGGACACGCAACTCCTGGATTGCGCACTCCTGCAACCAAGTAGGGCAGTCCCGAGAAGACGCGGGGTGGTTGCCCTTACAGTTCAGACAAAAAGGTGCAGTCTTACAAGACTCTGGGGAGTGGTCTCCCTGCCCACAAGTGCCACACATGGCCTTGGCAGAACAGGAATTCTGGCCATGGCCATAACGTTGGCACTTGAAACACCGAAGCGGGCTCGGTATGAAAGGACGCACAGGCAAGCGGAGGTAGCCAGCCATGATATACTCTGGCACCTTGGGCCTACCAAAGGTCAGAACCAATGTGTCAGATGGCCGGGATTCTCCATCCCGTTGGACAGAGGTGCGGCGGACAGCCACCACACCCTGGTCCCTAAGCTCCTCCGCTATTTGCTCTTCTGACTCCCCACGCAGATCGGGGCACCGCACGACACCTCTGCTGGTGTTTAAAGTGTGATGCGGTTCGACCACAACGGGGATGTCACCGAGTTTCCGCATTTTTAATAATGCTTCGGTCTGGTGATTGGCAGATGCCTCCACCAACAAGGTGCCATTGCGCAGCTTCTTGACCGAGGTCACATCACCGGCAATGCCCTTGATGGCTTTGGCGATAAGGAAGGGCGACGCCTTCCCCAAGGATGCACCATCCTCCCCGGATATGGAAAGAAACCGGGGGGGTAGGAAGAAGGAATAGAAGTGCTTTTGACTGCACCTGAGGCTTCCTTAGATGCAGGAACACGCTTTGCATCAGCGGTGGAGCCCTGCACCTTAAGGCTAAGAGGCCGTTGCCTCTTGTTAAGGGCAGGTGCTGATGTATTTGACACCACAGGGGCATTCCCTGATCCAGTTGGGTGACTGGGGGAACGTGGCCTTTTAGTTGGAGCAGTGCTCGTCTCCATTAACTCACTGGCAGCTGGCCCACTCAGTTGAGTGGGACCGAGCCCGCCATCTTCCGGCTCAACACAAGTCATTGAAACTAAAGAAGGGGGAGGGGTGGGGTTTTTTGAAGAGGCCCCCAGCCTCTGGGTTATAGTTGCCATAATTGTTGTGAATTATGATTTCGCTGCCCGCAGGTCTCACCCACCACCGAGCCCAACGAGGGGACGCCCATTCGGGTCGTCGATAGTGCTCGGACAGGATACCGTTAGGGTGGCATAATCCCCGAGTACCGGACCATTGGTATCGGGGTTGACTGCCGGTCCACTTACAGTCACCCTAGGAGGCATAACAACTTATGCGCCCCTGGCCGATTGACCAAGACCGGGCTACTGCCTTGGCCTCCCGTTTGCCCCGGAAGCTGTGGCCAAAGTGATGTGTTGGATGTGTAGGGCCGCAGCCCTAGACCCTCCTCAATCACCAGGATCCGCTTTTCCCAGGGTACGGGTCTCCACGCACGGCAAACACGCGGGTAGGCGTTTTTTACGGTCACCTCAGTGAGGAACCTACGTCGACCGCGAACAAGTCAGACACTCATCCAATAAAGGAGAAAAGAAAGATACAACCAACCACAATGATGGTATCGTCCTGTCCAAACCACGTCATAGACAAATACGACAGTGGTGTTGTCCAAACTGGGGCAAGAAAAAGTCACCCCTTTTAGTCGCCTCTTACGACATGCAGGTATGCAGTGTGCCTATTCTACCCCGGGCACACACGTGGCAGGTAGCAACTTGCTACTATGCCGAGTGTGAAGCAGCCTTAACTGCAAATTGTGTATGCAGACTTTTTCTGCCTAGTGTGCACTGTATTTTCAAGCATGTTTGAATGCAATAAAAAAGTGTACACTTATCCAATTATTGATTTATGTGTAGGTGAGGGGTGATGTTAGCCTCGTTCCCACACTTAATAATATTCTTAGCAGCCTTGTGTCCCTGCCTCCCCCTGCAACCACCCGTTACTGGGGGATAGATACACTGTATAACAGCGGTCTTCAAACTGTGTTCCATGGAACCCCAGGGTTCCGCAATACATCTCTGGGGGTTCGATGAGTCAAAATGAAACTTCGTTAACTGCAGCAAGGGGTTCCCCCAAAACATCTTATAATTCTAAGGGTTCTGTGAGCCGACAAAGTTTGAAGACCACTGCTGTATAATGTTATCATCGTACTCTGCCTAGCAGCTGATTTCATTTTTAATTTATTATCAAATAAAAATACACCTACCTTTCTTCATCCTTTACAGGAAATCCAAATATCGACCTCTTCTCTGAAATTTTTTGGCAACCTTTCATGAAACATTTCTGTCCAGGAGCCATTTTTAAAGATTTATTTTCTCTTAAATTAGCACGTGGTTTTAATGTTTGGTAAATGGTTTTTAAATGTCGGCAGTAAACAACAACGTAATACATCATGATTATGATTCAGATCGATTTCAAACGCTGTAATACGATACAATAATGACTACAACACCATCACAGGCCGATATTGGAACTACACTTAAGGAATTCTGCCTCCCATTGAAGTGTCGCCCCACTGGTAATGAAAGACGAATACAAGGTGTCAATTCATCCTCTTATGTTTCGTCTGGGCTTACGTTTGGGAACGTTGCAATTATCCATTCCCAATAATTGTGTGCCATCTAGTGAGAGCCAGACAAAACATTTTGCTATATGACAGAAGCATTAAGCAAAAATAATGAAAATGCCATTAAAATAAAAATTTTTGTAACATATGAATTGTATAGAGCATTGTATACAAGGTAAATTATATCTCCATAACAAGCTTTTCGGGATCAAAACTTATTTTCCATTTTTTTATGTTTATATCCTCCTGTCACTTCGTTTAAAAAATAATGGATGCCGTATTTCATGCTGGTGAGTATGCGTGGGCATTTAGGCAATTACAAGCAAGCCAATTCATCACAAAAAATGGAAGGCGTTTATTTTGGTTTTTTTCGTCCTCATAATACAGCAGACGACGTGGAAGTGTGTTCACCTCTCGTCTTTCATCCAGGAACACCTACATCACGAGAAATTGCAAAATCCCTACTGTGCAGCATTTCTTCAAATCATGCAATGTTTTCAATGGCTATGAAATATTCTGGAAATCAGTTGAAATGCGAGCAAAGTGAATCAGCTTACACGGTGGAAGTAGTTGTTGCAGATTGACGTATTCCTGGACTTTGAGCAGGCCTTTGTCATGGTACTCCATGACAAGCTCGTTTCAAAAATGAACAAGTTAGGGATTCATTGTAAGGTTATTCAGTGGGTAAAAGTATACCTGAATTACAGGCAGCAGAGTCCTTTTTGATGGTAAGGCTTCAGAATTGGCACCTGTGACATCGGGAGTACCTCAGGGAAGTGTATTGGGACCACTACTCTATATAATTTATGTTAATGATATAGGGCTTGACATACAATCCTTTCTTGAGCTATTTGCAGATGACATGTGCATTGCAAGGGTAGTGGATGAAGGGTTGTCTTCCTGCATAGAATTGTGGCAGGACCTAAACAAGATATATGATTGGAGCACAAAGTGTGGGTTGCCATTAAACCTGGACAAATGTAGTTTTCTTAGGATAAGAAGGTCTACAAAGCAAGTTGATTTTATTTATTCCATAGGTGGTGTTACGGCTAATAGGGTTGAGACCCATAAGCACCTTGGTGTTGTTCTAAACATGCAGGGAACCTGGAAGGAACACATAGACAAATTGACTGGGAAGGTTGTGCATGATCTCCATTTGGTTAGGAGAGTGTTGGGAGACAGCACAAAGGATGTAAAAGTAGTAGCTTATTTTTCACAGGAATGGCCAATAGTGGAGTACTGTAGTCCAGTTTGGTTTCCCTTTAGGCAAGGTTTATCTTGGGAAATTTAAGTGATACAAAGGAGGGCTGCAAGAATTGTGCCCCATTGCTTCTCTCATAGGTTGAGTGTCTCACGCCTGATCCCAGAATTAGGGTGGGACTCACTACATCAGAGATGGCACTACTGACAGCATTAAGCTTTTTAACAGACTGCTGGAATTAGGGTACAGGGTACTCCAGGTAGCAACTTATCCCTGGCAGACTATAGGGTGAGAAAGGATCATCCTTTCAAACTGAAGGAGGTTGGGGCCGAAACAGACTCGTATTACTGGTCTTTTCTGCCAAGAGTAATTTGGCAATGGAATTCTCTCAGAGAAAATAGGGCAAGAGTGTTTCTGCAAGAAGGTGCTATTATACCAGGTATGCAATATTTCACAGAATAGATGCTATGCCTCAGGTTCCTTAAAGGGATTCAATGGGTTAAAATTTAGGAATGATAGTCATACTCTCCACTGCCAATTTGGTCTATCAGGGCTGCTTGCAGTGTATTCAATTAGAATTAGAATTTGCATGTAGTGCATGGATATGGTCTTCATCACTGTCATCCGCATCAGAAATAATTTCTTCTTCAACTTCATCTTCACTTTCACTACATGTTCCTTCATCATCATCCTCTTCTACATCCCCTTGTAACAAAACTTCAGCAATATCAATAGCTGGTGGAATAGTGGCAAAAGACTGAGCCATTGTAGATGACCTAACATTTGTACAATAATGTTGAAGTCTATCTTTTATATATATGAAATTCAAATATGCCTACAGAGGTTCACTTTGCAATAAATACAATTAATATTTTCTTATTCTATAAATTGATTTTCCTCTACTTGTATTTGTTATGGGTAAAGGTCACAGTCTGGATAATTCATGCTTTACCCACAAGACAACAGGATAATTTATTCTACCCAGCCCAAGATGACTGGGTAATTCATGCTTTACCTTGGTAAAGCTCAAATTATCCTAACTCTGGGCCTTGACTGTGAGAAACATACAGTTCAAAACTAGAATTTAGGTGAAAAATTATCAGCTGCTCTATGCAAACAATGGCTGTTATTAGCTAACACTGACTTGAAATTTCATTGCTTTAGAAGCACATACTATTATTTATATGAAATGATACAATTATTTTACTATTGCCATTATCTGGTCATTTTGCCAAGAATTATATACGCTGGAAGCAATATTTGTATAAGAAGAATAACTACCTTTGAAATAGTGTTGAATACCTTCAGACAGTAAACCAATGTTTACCAATGATACAAAAGTTTCTCAAAAGGCAGAAAAATCTTAGATGAGCAGTACAAATTTGAATCCAAAAAAGTAACTTTATTTCATAGACAGTCACAATTTATAGGAAAAATAAAAACCGGCCCTTATTGCGGCCAAGTTGCGTTGGACACACCAGTTCCCATTAGATCACTGAAGTTAAGCAGTGCACACCCACGTCAATACCAACTTGGGAGGTTGGTAAAGAACGTCGGGTGCTGCAAATTAACCCTCTTCCTCCTCCTTTCACCTACCTCCACATCTCCCACGGGCAGCCTCATAAGGGGTTTACCTGTTATGGCTGCCTGGCTTACACCCCAACCCACAAGCTAATCAAATCAATCAAATCAATCTTGAGTACAAGGGTTAGGAAATAAGAAAAGGTCCCATTGTGCAATGAAAGAAGAATGAGTAATGGCTCAAAGTTCAAATTACAGTTACTAGCTATAGAAACATCTTTGGTCAACTTGAGTTTCCCACCCACTATTACTAGCCAGTAGTCTGGTAGAATACCATCAGCTTAAAACTGAAAAAGTAAAATTAAAATTCATGTAAAAATCATGTCAAACATCTTTATTAACGTAATTAGGAAGCTACTGAAGGACACACATTTCTACATTTTTTCTAAATATGAAAACCACGATTTTTCAGCAACCATGGTTGTCCGGCAGACTACTGGTTCATACTGCAGGGTTAAGGCTGCCTGCCAAACTATTTACTGTCTAGTATTCATAATACCATTAATAGTTTTCTGGCTGCAGTTTTATCTGGCATACACTACACAATGCAGGCAAATCATGATCTGCACAGATGCCCGCTGTATCTGAGTTTGCACAGTTCACAATTCGTCTGCATTGCATAGCATACATTGGATATAACCACAGCCAGAAAACTCTACTAAAAGCTAATTTCCCTACACTGCAGGCTGCCTTGCTCCATAGCTGGCTTCAAATTTGAGGCTTTCAGTTCTGTGCTTTTGGACTGCCTCACCTACTGATTTCAATCACTACTGAATAACTTAACCCTTAAAGGACCAATTTTTCAAAATTAAAAATACTGATTAATTCTTACAATTGCATGTATTAAAATAAAATTAAAGAAAACAATATATGAATTTATAATATTTTATTAATGATTAATTAAATGTATCATATTTGCTACAAATGCTAAATTGGCTTAAATTGGCTAATAAGTTATTTGTTGCGAGACTAACATTGATGTTATTAGAAATTAGTTTGTGTGGAATTTTTGGTAGCAGTTTCTGTCTTTTTGCAAATATAGATGTGCTCCACATTTTTGACAAAAAATATAAGAAAACCCTTTGCATAGTGGTAATTTGCATCTTTGTCTCTTATTTCCATATATTGGCCAATGACTAAAATTATCATGGCAAACTTCATTGGGAGGTAAATGGGTTGCAGGTCCTCTTTGCTTTTTCATAATTAATTGGATTTGAATTTCATTTGTTTGACAGCCTCTCTTAGGTGCATCTTTTTACACTATCTTCATCAAGCATTCAACAGCCTCAAGTGTAAAATCTGCTAGTGTCATCTCTTTCTTTGTGCATCTTTTAAAGGACAACCATGCATTTACCAATATAAGGTAAATGAAATGGTAAAATAGTCTAATGTACTACTTCTTGGATTTTATTTTTATGGAATACCTTCCTATATGGCTATCCAGCAAGTCAACTCCCCCATCTGCTTGTTGTAGTGCTTGATTATACTAGGGCAATCTATAGCAGTGCATGATTTGCTCTTCCTATCATATCTTTGTGCCTTTTCTATTGGTTGACTTCCCACAAACATGGAAAGCAGGTATACAATTTTATTGTCTCTCCAACCCACACATGAGATTTCCACATCTTCAACAGTACCTACAAGCTCAGAAGTGAATCCACATGGTTTTTTTTTAAAAGCTCCTTTTTATGTTGGAAAAGTGACAGAGTTGCATCGATTTCTTTTCACTGTTCCTACTGAGAAAATGCCTTTTTTATATACATATGTCATGAGCTGCAAACTAGTGTAATAATTATCAAAATAGAGTTTATGAATGCCAGTGCTAGGTATTTTTGTTGCTAGAAGAACAACAACATTAGCTGAAGAACCTAAATCTGGCTCTCCAGGTTGCCTCCCATTCAAATCATTTTCCTGACCAGTAAAAATTTCAAAATTGTATGCATACCCTGAAACTCCACACAAAACATATATTTTATAACCCCACTTGTGAGGCTTTTTGGGTAGGTACTGCTTAAGAATGCATCTTGCCTTTGTGGCACACATCTGCTTATCTATCGACAAACACTCTTCCAGGCTCATTTCACTCTACTTCTGCTTGAGGGCATCTAATAATGGACATAATTTATACAGGCGATCATATCCTGATATGCAGATTTTGACGTATTCTTTCAAAATCTTTTCAGCTCATGCATTGAGAAACCTCTGGCATTCTAGTGAATCCACCTGAAAAATTTTTTACTCTTCACATATGAATAATTGACATGAAAATGCAAATACCAATGTATTTTCTGATATCTTTTGTTTTTATATCTTCTGCACCAGCAGAAGATTATAAATTTCTAAATTTATAAAGATTATATGTTTATCAATATTACTTTGAGTGGCAATAAAGTCAAATAAATGATCATCAAAAAAAAATAAGAGAAAAATTGAAAAGCAGTATCTAACAATTTCATTATTGGGAGCAATCCTTTTGAACCATGAAATGATAAAAGATTCTCTGGAAATTTTAAATGTTTAGTTCTCCATCTAAAGGCCAGTTTACATGCTCCATCTTAAAATTGGACTGTGTGGACATATGTTTGATTAAACGTCCCTTTTCCTTTCAATGCTTGTTGTGATTTCATCTGTTTTGCACGCCTTGGACTGTATTTTTTTTTGCTTTTTTGGTATTGAATTTTTAGTGTTGCATTTAATATTCTGCATTTTGCCATGTCGTTGGACTTGCGGCAGTGTTCACATGAATTCCTTACAGAGTTCATTGAGTTATACAAGAGTTTACCTTGCTTATGGCAGGTAAAAAGATAAGGATTACTGTGATCGGAATAAAAAAATATAGCTTATGAAGAACTTGTAACCAAATATAAAGAAATTGATTCATTGGCAAACAAGGAGACAGTTTCAAAGAAAATTAACTCCATGAGATCCGTTTATAGGAAGGAGCTTGGAAAAATAAAAAAATCAGAAACTTCTGGGACTGGAGAAGATGATGTTTACAAACCATCCTTGTGGTACTATCACTTATTGGATTTCTTGAGTGACCAAGATATTCCAAGGATGCCACGAGAAACAACTGACATCTATGAGGAGTGGGTATAATTATCAGGTGAATTTCTGCACAAAAAATTGTGCAGAACACAGCAAGCAAGAACCACAGTGTCTATACTATCAACCTTTAAATTAATAGGTTTGTGAAAGATGTGGAATCTTGAAGCTAAAATACCGAAAGTGTTTTCAACTACACATCGTGCTCTTGATAACCTGTAATTAAAAATCCTTCTGTCCTTATTGAGTGAATCTCGATTGTAAGGTTTGATGAGATCAGGCCTCATAGCAAAAGCCTCATCAGCCACAAACACATAATGAAGAACCCGACTTGAATTCTGAAGTTGAGCAGGTTGTGGAATTTTTAGTTCATTGTTGATAAGCTTCTCATTAAATCTTGTGTAATTTATCACACCACCATCAGAGACATGTCCCTACACTGCAGTAAATAAACTCACAGTTTGCATTTGCTATGGCCAGCAGAACTATACTGTGAGTTTTCTTATAGTTAAAATAGTAAGATCCACTATGCTTTGGGGGAACAATCTGAATATGCTTCCCATCTATTGCACCTAAGCAATGGGGGAAGTGCCATTTCGTGTCAAACCCAACTGCAATGTCCATCCACTCCTTTGAATTTCGGGGAAACTGAAAAAAGAACAAATATATTGTTGGTGTCTACTGCAAAAGTGTTAGCTAGTCAAATTAGTCAATCAGCATGATTCACATAATATTTCTTGAATGCTTTCCTAGGTGCCGATCAGGGCAATCAAATCAGTGAAGAACTTAGTAGCATGTTATCTACTCCAGAAATAAATTCAGGGAAGCAGTTATCTTCATCAGCTTCAGCACATTGTTTCTGAAGCTCATCTCGGAAGAGATGTTTGTCAAGGGCTGAGAAGAGATTGGAATCTGTCACTGCTGATGATTCATTTGACAGATATGGATGACATATTGCAGATAGACTTCGGCAAATCAAAGGGAACCAAATAAAATTTGTCCAAAAACTTATCAGTGATGTACTGTTTGAAGGTGAGATGGAATCTCTCAATAGCAACTGGAAAGTGATTGATATGGGGCAGAAAAAGCTTAAATCCCATACATATCTGCAAGAAGCCTGCCCATCTCAATATGAAATAATTAACTTTCCACATTGTGAAGCAACTAGGCCATATCAGATGCAGTCACACATTCCAGTCCTTCAACACACTGGAATCCACCACACCAGACAGTTCCAGTCCACTAAAAAGCATCATGAGACAATATTTCCAGAAGTATTGCCACCAACAGCAACTTCTACTCCATTGGGAAATTATATTGAAAGATTTTCTGTAGAGAATGATTGTGATTGACCTTTACTTTCAAGAAATACTTTGTGCTATCTAAGTCGTGTATTTTATTTTTTTCTAAATGTTTTAACATTGTGTCAAAACTTCTGTTTTTTGTTCATAACATGTAGTTTCTGTGTTTGGTAGAAGTCATGAAATAAAGAAGCAACTTCATAACTACCTACCTGTAAGTAGTTATTCTTCAAAGCCAAGTAAATTGCATTACAGGTTTCAGGAATTATTTTGCTCAATGCTGATTTGGACATAATGGTTGTGAACTCCAAGTCCTTGTAGCTTCTGCCTGTAGCAAGAAATCTGAGAGTTGCACTGAGCCTTTCATGTGGTGAAATGGCCTTTCTCATGCAGGTGTCTTCTTTCTTGATGTATGGCATTATCATCTCCAGCAGTTGACTATATGATGCAGCATCCATTCTCAAATAATTTTGCCAGTCATCAGGTTCATTTCTTAATTCTTTTAATAATTTAACATGAGAATACTGATTTCTTTTTAATAGCCATTCTCTAGACCAACGTGCCCTTTTTCTTTTAAATTTTTTAAGTTGTTGCACACGTATGAGAGATGCAATCATAAAAATCCAGACCAATGCTTCCTCCATGTTGGACTACACACACACAACTGTCTGAAAATTTTGCTTCCAAACTTCAGGAGCACAAGTCAGAAATGAGGTTAAAAGGGATGAAAAGACGTTATGTGTAAATGCTGGACAAAAAGTATATTTTGTCTTCCATTTTGCATGACAGACAAAACGTCCGCTAAGTCCTAGCGTGTAAACCGGCCTTAACAGACATGTTCTTCTTCCCTTTATCTAAAAAAAATTTAGATGATGCAGCACTACAAGATGGTGCATTTATTAGCTCCTGTTTTGCTGCATAAAAGGCTTCTGTAGTAAAATACTTTCTGCTTTCATTATTGTTCTTCAAATCTAAATATATATATTCAATATGATTTTCAGCAGAATGAATTTAATAATTTTTTGAAAGCTGCCAAGAAGCTGGCAGAAAAACGTATTTTTCTTGCAAGTTTTCATGCCCTTCCTCTTCTTCTTTGATGTTGGGTTTTCTATAAAACGCATTGCAATTTAAAATAATTGATAAACTAAAGATAAGAAACCAGATTTTAAAGAATGTAACTTGCCATCAGTTAGTGAGTCATTACTACTTAAATAATAGTTATTACCCATTTCAAAATCCCCATCACTGTTAGAGGCATCTGTGCTCTCACTGGGAATTTCCATTTCAATTCTGATAGCACTGCTGCAAATTAGAAAAAAAAAATTTCAAAAATTGATGTTTGTAGATGATATGCAAAATTTGCCTCCAACCTCATACATGTAATACAGACTGCAAAATTATAATGAAATTTAAACTAAAATAAACCCAAATACGTTGTCTAACTTATACATAAAAAAATTAAAAGTTTTACTTCCTTGTTCTTTGAGCAAAATAACTTCAATCATCAGTAATTAATAATGATTGTCACTGCTAGAAATGCATGCTTTCAATCAAATATATCTTTAGATAGAGGCACCATCAAGTGGCAAATAAGGAATATCTTGATAGAATACATTGTCTCAAATGTGATACAGTGGTCCTACAATCAAGTAATCTTTTATAAAATTTACTATGTGGTAAAACCAAAACTGTAGCAAATCTGCTACATTTGGGAATTTAAGGGTTAAAGTTAGATTCATGTTGTTTTCTGAGGAATCTCACATTCTGAGCACCAACTACTTTTTGATGCCCACTTTCTTTGAGTTCCAGTCACTTAATATTTTTGTACTATATAATGAACTGTAGACACACTTAATGTTAACTTTTTAGCGATTTCCCTTTTTGCCCTGCAAATTTGCCCTATCCTACAACCCTACACCTACTTCCTCCTTTCCTGTGAGCAGCCTCCTAAGGGTTCAGCTTGTTATGGCTGTTTGCCTTAATCTCCAACCTATTAGTGTAACATAAGGGGATAATGTGAACTATTTACAAAGTGTTGCCCCTATCTACCCACCTCTTACATGTTTCCATTATTGAAATGAGCAATGTACTGGGAGGAAATTGCCAAATACAGATTTTACAGTATGATACAAAAGTTTGATAACTTTCAAATTATCAGTGTTCAGCTCACATGTAATTGAGTAAATTAGTTATATACCCTTTATTCTATGAACATTTAGCTATCATTAGCTAAAAATGCAGTGATAAAAAAGTTATATCAACATAATTAGAAGGAAAGTTTGAAAACTTAAATTTTCTGAGTAAAAAGTTTGGAAATTTATAAATTAATATTTTGTCCAACCACCTTTCAATGTAATTACTACTTGAATTCTGTGAGGCATTGATTGTACTATGTTTAGGCATTCATTTCCAAATTCATTCCATTATATTTTAAATCTGTGATATTTGTTGGTTTTGCATCATTAACTTTTTCTTCAAAAGCTTTGAAAGATTTTCAATTGGTTTGAGCTCTGGGCTATTCCAACAACATTGCAAAACAATAGCATTTTGTAGTGTGTGATGTATGATCTTGTTGATAGATAAAAATCATCATTTTCCAAATAAAATTTTGATGTGGGAATTAGATGATCGCTTACAATGCCCACATATTTTGCTCTGTTCACTTAGCCTCAAACGAAATACAAACTTGCAACACCTGATAAACACAGCGTACCATAAATCATTACACTTGGTGGGTATTTTAGATGTTAGACATCTAAAGTACCCCCTTGCATTAAACATTTCATGGCATTTACAAACAATATTTGTTTACAGTTGTTGAATAAGCAGCACTTTGCTTCATAACTACTGGGTGGGTAAAACGTTCCCACACTTTTCTCAACATTTCAACAGACCTGTGGAACAGTAAAAATGATGATAGTTTTGTAAAAAACTGACTGAGATTCATTATAGACCAGTATCAATACCTTCAAGCAAAAACATTACAGCAAATGCTCAAAATGAAATCCATCTACCTCAATTCACTTTTGGAGGTGTTTCTGGAAATTTGTGCTTATGCTCACACACTCATCTACAGTAATTTCATCCCAGCTGTGCATTAAAGCTGATTTAAGTGAATCCACATTGGTGTACCAAATACCAGACACCTTCTGCTCTAAAATAGACCAAACAGAAAAGCCCATTGAATTAAGGTTGTGTCAGTTTTGGTGGCCAAACGTCCTTGTCCTAAAATCCCAGAAAATGCTCTGCACACAATGATCATGCATTTGGCTGAATGGGCCAGAGCCCAGTCGTGAAGTGTGAATCCACTGGTGTTGAAGTGCTGTGCCACCCACAGCTCCATTACAGCAGGTTGAATTGAGATTGACATTTCGGTTGATGAAAGCCAATGGCGTCTTCTGCAAGGCATAAATCCCAGCCCAAACCATGATGAAGGCTGGCAAATGACACACTGATGATTTCCATGGCTGGAGTCTTCTGCTGACCTTTTCGGAGCAATTGGCGGTAATTCTAACCATTGTGGTGCGGTTCAATCATGAAAATTTTCTCATCAGTGAAGAGACCCTTTGACATTCAAGAACCATGAAAAACAAGATGAAGAATTCTGTGAGATTTATGGAGCCATTTCTCTTTTTGCGTTTTTCAAGAATTCGGGGCAAGTGATCTTGTATCTGTGAAGGTTCAACCTCTTGACAATGTTTCTGAACATGTTCTGTGCTGATATTGAGGTCTTTTAGCACTTTTAACTTGTCAGAATTGCCAGATTGACTCCAGATTGCCATTCCAGATTTTTTTGAATTCGACATTCGATCTTCTGGACATTATTTGACATTGTCACAGTAGTTGGATGGCGGCTTTGAGGGCAGTCCACAGTCCCTCCAGTCTCCTGGTAACGTTTCACAGCATCATACACCATCCAGTTCTGGAAATCGGTTCTGCAAATGATGTTGGCCATTTTCATTCCTGATTTGTGCAACTCAACAACAGTGACACTTGTGCATTCATGGCCAATGACTTAAATGCAACTTAAAACAAATGAATAAATAAGCACTTTCCTAAATCAAAATTAAGCGATGAATTCAATAAAAGCATCATAAATAACTAAAAATCACATTAACATTGCCAAAAATCCTTTGAAACGTGTGGGAACGTTTCACCCACTTGGTAAATATTACCTTCTTCCAATCATTTACAGTCCACAATCTATGTTGTTTTCCCCCATACATATCGTTTCTGCTTCATGTTTTCTTTTTGTTAACATTGGTTTTTTGGATGCTACTCTGAAAGTGTAACCCATTTCTTTCAATCTTCTAATGGTTGTTTTTGATGATATTCGTTGCCCAGTGATAGCTGACCATTCTGCAGCAATCATTTTTGATGTCTTATGTCGATCATCTCTAATTATGCCCACAAATCACTTATTCTCAACCTTTGTTGTGATTCTTGGTCGTCCTGATCTTGTTTTTACTTTCGTTGATCCAGTTGTTTTTAATGAGTTTATAATGTTACAAACTGCACTTTTAGTTAATTTTAGTTCAGGAGCAATATCTGTTTGCTTCTCTTTAGATAACCATTTATCTATGGTTAAATTTCTGATATCATGTGAAATCTCTTTTGTTGGAGCCAATGTGAGATTTACCCAATAATTAATTCAATTGCTGTTATCCTAGCATTGCCATAATATAGTCGTGGCCTCTAAAAACCCCACCTAAAATGGTACATAAAAAACCCAATGTCTTACTTGGCTCTTATTAATAAAAAGTGTTACTATTTTGCATTCACTGGAAGCTACATGTGTAGCTGAAATAAAGCAACATTGAACCTAGAGTAACTAACATTACCAAAAGAAATTTTTTTTTCATGTTGTGTGAAAATACACCATAATTCCTTTTTTTTTTTTTGCACAATTTCAAGGCAGTACTGTATTTAAATGGAAAAGTGGCATGAATTTTTCATATGGCGAGTTGTTACCTACAGCCACAGTTATACAATAATCATGTAAAGCCAAACATAAAAAATCCCATATCTCCTGTAAAGAAACCCATCTCCAAAGTATTTCAAAATTTGAAAGAATGTGAAATAAAGCTTGCAATAAGTCCATGCAGCACATTTTTCAAAACTCCACCTGGTGTTTATAAAAATTGCATCTTAAAAGTGTGCACCTTAAAAAAATTCTGCCAAGAAAAATCTACATTGGCTGGTTAAGCAAGGTATTCTGCAAGGATGCAAATAAGCCACTTCACCAGTAATCATTCAGATTTTTAAACTTTAGAGGAAATGGTCGTTTTATCAGTGAGTCCATCATCCCTATGGCATTTGTTCCTGCAGAGAACATTTTCTATGGTCCAATTTCAATAAACTTGCAGTTTTATTTGTAATTTCAATTGAACCTAATGTGTACAAGGAGATCTTATTCATCTGGGCATTATGGCACATGCATGTTAATTCATTTATAATAACTTGAGTCTAATGCAATTTTGATGTTGGTGCATCAATTTTTCTTGAAAACTAGCAGTAGTAGTTTCAATATTCATGTCAAATAATAAGACGAATATGTTAACTTTAAAAGACAACTAACTTGGAGACATGGGTTTCTTTTTGGGGACGATGGGTTTTTTGTGAACCTTGGGTTTTTTAAAGTGTCACTTTTTTGTAAAATACCAGAAAATGAATGACCAATGAATAGATGAAAGTACTGATATATTTGCACAAAATACTTTGGTAAATAGATGCTTACAGAAAGATTTGGGGCTACAAGTGAAAATTAGTTTTTTAGAGGCCCCAACTATATTGCCACATCATGATATTACCATGCCAATTAAAAATTATGAAACTCAAAGGACTTACTGTACATATAATAAAATGTGTACAATCATAATATAGTAATCATACAAATTTTTAATGGTTGTTTTGAATTTTGATTTGCAAATTTCCAAACTTTTCTCCCACATAAGTCTTTATTTTGATTGTAACTATGTTGATAAAATTTCTTTCACTGCATTTTTAGCTGAATGTTTGTAGAATAAAGGTCACATAAGAAATTCACTTTATGTGAAACTGTTTCTTTTTAATTTCAGATTTAATGCAAACTGAGCAGTGATAATTTGGTAGTTTCCAAACTTTTGTCTTGTACTGTATATCCAGTGAATTGGGTTTTCTATCAGGTGAAAAATTTGATCTCCTATAAAAGGGCAAAGTTTCACGCAAATTTTTCAATGTAGTTATTACTATGGATTCATTTTAATGATGCTTGTTGTAGGCAAGTTAGACTACTCTACCCTATCAAACGTCATGAGACGCCACCACTTTAATAGTAACACTCACTAATATAGATATTTTAGTATCTTTTTGGTCCACCTTTTTCTGCTGTCACATTGTCTACTCTCTGGGGCATACTGTCCACAAAGTTTTGATATGTTGTGACGTGTCTTGGACAGTTCCATCACACATGTCGGGCATTCTGCACAAGTGTGCAATTGATGTTTCAACACGTCCCACAGATGTTCGATGGGTTTCAGATCGGGACTGTACATGCCAGTCAAGTTCTCAAACCCCCATTTCATCAAATATGTGCCTACAGCCCATGCTTTATGGCAAGGTGCATTATCATGCTGAAACAGAAAAGGGCCATTGCCAAAGTGCTGCCAGAGATGGGGGTACTACTTTGTCCAGAATATCCAGGTAATGCTCTGTGTTTAGATGTCTGTCCACAGAAACGATTGCACCCAACCCATATCATGAGAAGCACCCCCCCATCATCACTGACCCTCTAACGAACTTCACCATGGGCACAACGCAGCTTGGCAGGTAACGGTCACAACACCCAAACCCATCCATATAATTGTCAGATTGGGTAGTGGGACTCATCACTCCATTCACCATTGACCAGAGTCTGATGTTGTCACTCTTTGCTCCATTGCAAACTCCTCGCTGCATTGCTGGTGTTGATGTGAGGCTTGTGGGCTGCCACTCTGCCATAAAAACGCATTGCATGCAGTTGCCTGCGAACAGTCAGGGTGCTCACAGTTCCCATCAACTCTATGAATGATCTTGTCAGTTCATGAAGCGATGTGTGATGGTTTGCAGTGACTATTTTATGAAGAGCTCTTTGGTCTCTAGCTGACATGATCTTGGGTCTTCCAGTCCTAGGTGGAACAATTGTGGTGCCTTTCTCTTCCCAGTGGATTTTGGGATGTTTAGGAGGGTTGCCTTCTCCCTAACAGTTTTGCCTGTGAGATGGCACCCAACAATTATACCTCTTTGGAAGTCTGGACTCTCTTTTCTTTGAGACATTCTTTCAGCATTTGTGTATCATCATAGTGTACTCTGTTACATAGTGCTGGGAGGAATGCCACCTATGATATTGGAAAGGAATGTCACATTTTCATGCAAATTAGGGTTGTCCCATGACTTTTGATAGGGTAGTGCAGTGGTTCTCAAAGCATGTTCCACAAAAAATTTAATGCACAAATAAAGCAATGGAGAGATACTCTGATGTGACCCACAGAATCAATGGGAGAGGGGGTGACTGAAGTGGAGACAGGCAAGTGGAGTCCTGTGTGATACGAGGATCCCAATCTAGTTGAAAGGGAAGTTCTACAGGACAGTTGTTAGACCAGCTATGCTATATGGATCAGAGTGCTGGGCAGTGAGGAAGAGCTATGTAAATAGAATGTGAGTAGCTGAGATACAAATGCTGTAGCACATGTGTGGCATGTCGAGAGCTGATAGAATTAGGAATGGGCATTGAGGTAGCCTGGGGTGGTGGACATCACAGAAAAAAATGAGGGAGAATAGGCCAAGGTGGTATGGACACTTCATGACACTGCAGTGCATGTTTGAACTTGTAGTCATAACATCCTGAACATAAAGATTCTAGGTATGATTGGAAAAGCTAAGGATCTTATGGTGCAACTCCTACTGAGTTACATCTTAGAATGCTACTTAGAACAAATGAAAAAATTGTCAGTTTTCAAAACAGATACTCTGTTGAGAAGCACTATGTGATAAAATAAACGGACATGATCGAGTGTAAGGCTTGGTTAGGATTATTATTATTCAGTGGAGTGTTTAAGTTCAGGGCAGGGAATTTGATTTTCTCATTCCAGGCCTGGATGATGTTGTGAATGGTGGATTTTGGGATGTTTAGCCCTTCACTGCCTAGACCATGTTCCCCTTTAGACTTAAATTTGAAACTTTGTATATAAGCACATATAGTAAAGACTGAGGTAGCAAAAAATGTTCAGGGTCCAGAAGGCTTTTATTGCAAAGTAACAATGTCTACATCTGTAGACAACAGGCATTCAAGACAAGATGAGCACTGTAATTCAGTATGCCTGATGTAAATGACTAGAAAGAAAAAAAATTCACTTCTAAACAAAATATTTCTGCAAAGCCTTAGTTAAAGAACTTCAAAAAAATATAATATTCACAGATTTTGATTATAAACTATCACAAATTCTATAAGCGATTGTCAAGTTATAACAAAAGCTGCAAATTGAAACTGTAGGTCATTGGCGAAAAGTGATATCAGCTTTTTTCACTATGATAGTCTGCAAAGCATTTCCCCTTTGCTACACACAAGTAAACCTTGCACTTCTTGCACAAAAATCTACTTTTGTTTTTGCATCCTTCATTGTGACATCTCTGTGGATTCACTGAATCCCCTCGTAGTGGAATGTGGTCCTTCCTGTCATTTCTTATGGCATCTGAAACCTCTGAAGGCTGACCTTCATCCTGTACTGCATCTACAATATCACCTTGTCCTGGTGAAACTGCAGCAAGTAAACATTGGGTTACTTCAGTTTTGAAGCCCACTATTTCCTCCAACTAAATGATACAATGTCCATGCATTGTTTAGGCAAATATCTAAGAGATGGTGTGTTATGTGGAGATACCATTTCCTTGTTTTCAAATGGACTCAATGCAACGAAAGAAGATAGTTGGCATTATCAACACCACCCATATTATGATTATATGTTCCTCTATTCCCTTCTTCATTTTTTTATCAAATCTTTTGCATGGGTCAATGGGACTTATCCCCTGCCAGTTAGATGCAACATATACTGCACAATTATCAAACATTTGCATACTGTCACTTCTTCTTCTGAGTTTATTTGGTAGTCAAAATGTCCTCTTCCAAGTTTCTTTAGGTCCTTGTCACACAGGAGAGGACATCTTTTTGTTCAATTAGATTGCATGGTAGAAGTAGCAAATCTCTGCTTATCAAGCAAAAATCTAAGTAGTTATATTGATGCAAAATAACTATCAAAAAAAACTTTATGAAATCTTGCAAGGTTATTGCACAATGGAAAAACTGCACATCCATATTCCCCCAGTTTCATGGGTAACTGAATATTTTGGAGTGATCCTGCACTCTTCCCATCAAACACCTCAAACTGATATACATATCCACTAACTCCTGCTCATACCCACATCTTAAGCTGGGTTTACACTGTGCAAAACATACTCGTTGTAACTGTTTCCACAGGATTGTGGCAATCTCACCCATCTCACCCTTCCTTTTTACATTGAGCAAAATATTGTGCAAAACAAGCATGCAAAACATACCTAGAGTACCAGTAAACGAAGTGGGAGTGTCAAAACCCTTTGATGCATGTCCAAAAACCGACAGTTCAGTGGCTCACCACGAGGCTGCCTCATGCAGCAAATTTCGGGGCGAGTCCCCATTTACACTGCACGAGTCTTTTTTAATGAAACAGTTGTGTGAGTATGATGCACGCAGTGTAAACCCACCTTTATATCCTCATTTGATTTTTGGGCATGTAGGGGAGACTGGGTACGGTTGTAACAACTCAAATATTATCGAAACTATACATGGTAGGTGAGGGTACAAGGGGAGGGGCAAGTGGGCACGAATAGTCCTGATGTGATTCTTAGTTTTGTGTCATTTTTCGCATGGTAACTGCGCTTACAGTGAGGTCTATTGTGTTTTGTAAATGAAAAGTAAGTATTTTTAGCGAATTTACTTATGATATAGCTTAAATATAAATATAATTATTGTATTTCAAAATGTGCTTATATAATCGTCGTTAGTTTAGAGATTATAATATGCCAATTCGTTTTTGTTTAGGTCATGCTACCTCGTACTTATGACATTCTCATTACTAAAATGAGGGGTGGGGACAGTTGTAACGATTTTCATGGGGACGGTTGTAACATCAGTTTTATAATATTTTTGTAATGCAGATGCCTAGAAAATGCATAAGGAAGACTTCGAGAGGTGAAAGCAGCATATTGCAGTACAAGAACGCTTGCGATGAAGTAAAATTAGGGGCTTCTTTAAGACGAGCTGCAGAGAAATATGGCATTAATTATGTCTCTCTTTTGAGATACAAGCGAAAGAGGGATGCAGCAAATAAAGATGATGATAAACAGGTAAAAAATGTTAGCATTGGATATTTGGCTCATAACAGAGTTCTTAACGAAGACCGAGAGCACCAATTAGCAAAGTACCTGATATGCTGTGCTGACAAATATTTTGGTCTCTCCAAAAAAGAGGTCAGAAAGTTGGCCTTTGAACTTACTGTAAAATACAATTTAAATGCTCCTTCCACTTGGCTGGAAAATAAAATGGCTGGAGAAGAGTGGTTTCGTTCCTTCATGAAGAGAAATCCTGAAATATCTGTACGCACTGCTCAAGCCACTAGCCTGTCTCGAGTAACAAGTTTCAACCAAAATAATGTCAATGCGTTTTATGATAATCTTCAGATCGTTATGGATCGTGACCACTTTGAACCTCAGGATATATATAATGTCGATGAAACTGGCGTTACCACTGTACAGAAACCTGACAGTTGTTGCAAGACGTGGCACAAGACAGGTGGGTGCACTTACCTCTGCTGAACGAGGCACTTTGGTAACTGTAGCATTTGCAGCTAACGCATTGGGCAATGCCATTCCACCTATGTTTGTATTTCCTCGAATTAGATACCAAGAGCATTTCATTAGAGATGGGCCAGTGGGATCAATTGGTGCTGGCAATCCATCAGGGTGGATGCAAGATGAGACATTTCTGGTGTTTCTTAAACATTTTCAAAAACATGTGAAAGCCTCTCTGTCGCATAAGGTATTATTGGTGCTAGACAATCATTCGTCACATATACATATCAACTCCTTGGACTTTTGCAAAGAGAATGGAATAGTATTATTGTCATTTCTGCCCCACTGCTCACACAAACTACAGCCTTTGGATAGATCCGTTTTTGGGCCTTTAAAGAAAACCATTAATACTGCCTGTGATGCTTGGATGCAAAACCATTCAGGCAAAACCATGTCCATTTACGATATACCGAGTATTATAACCACCGCAATGCCACTTGCTCCTACTCAGACGAATATCCAGGCTGGGGTTTCAAAAGACAGGGATCTTCCCATTCAACTGCAATTTGTTCCAAGAAATTGATTTTGCACCATCGTTCGTGACAGACAGGCCAATCCAAATGCTACTGAAGAGGTGGCCCCTTCTAATCAACCACTTCCATCTACAAGCAACCAGTCTGCATTCTTGCCTGAGGCATTATGGCCCTACCCTAAAGCTCCTCCTAGGACAGTAGGAAACAGAGGTCGAAAAATCAAAAAGTCTGCAATCTACACAGATAGTCCTGAGAAGGAAGCTGTTAGAAAGGAGTATGAAGAGAGACAGAAACGGTTGAAAAATAAACAAACAAAGAAAAAAGTTCTTCAACCATCTACCGAAAAGACAATCCAAGGCAAAGGGAAAGGTAAAGCAACAAAAAATAAGAAAAATACACCACCAGAATCTTCAGAAGAAGAAGACTATTATTGCCTTCTTTGCTTAGAGAAATATTCAGCGAGTCGGCCTGGAGAGAGTTGGATTCAGTGTCAAGGGAGCTGCAAACAATGGTCTCACGTAGCCTGCACTAATGGGAGTAAATATTACATGTGCCATAACTGCAATGAGTCTGATTAATGATAGGGAAAAAATAGTTTGTTTAAATTTAAGATTTTGTTGAATAATTTTGTTTAAATATTATTTAGAGATTATTTTTGTTTAGTGAATCTGATTATAAAAGTACACAAAACGCTTTAAATAAAAGTATTATTTCTGTTGATTTATTTCAGTTTAGTTCTAAACATTACTTATCTATAGAGATTACTTAAGTGTGCCTTGAATATTGTTAATTTGATTTAAGTATATCTTGTTAATATTGATGAATACAACTGATGTAAATGCATGATTTATGTATTATTTTTGGGTGTTACAACTGCCCCCATTGGTGTTACAACCGCCCCTGGTATGGGGTCAGTTGTAACAATCTCACATGCTCATTAAAATAACATATTCCTGCCAAATTGTTATACCTGAGCTACCAGTTTTGATATTAATTTAAAGATAAATGACTATGCTTTAATCTCAAAGGCTTTGATTGTTGCATATAGCTGTAATAGCTGGGCTGTGTGCAATTAAAGAAAAATTGTTACAACCGTACCCAGTCTACCCTATACCTTTATTGAATGACTAATTTTAGCTGGGATCATCATCTCATCAATGTACTGTTCAGTTTCAGGGACTGCAACTTCCTGAAATATTTTGTTTAGCATACCGATGAGAGGCCTAATTTTGTACAGTTTGTCATAGTTGGCCTCACCAGCTTTCTTCATCAAGGTATTGTCATACAGGTGAAAACTATTTAGAATTTCTTCAAATCTATTTCTTGTCATAATATCAGCAACAAGTGGCTGTTGAGTTGCTGAAGCCCAGTACATTCTTCTCGAGGACATTTTAACAATGCTCATGTAAAACAATATACCAATGAATTTCATAAGCTCATCTTTATTGATCAATTTTTTCATTCCAGGTGCTTCCTGGGTTATGTATAGATTAGTTTGGAAAATAATTAGTTTGGAAAGGTATTTCTTCATTCAGAAATAGATGAAAGAATTGTATAGGGGAAGTTGTAGGTTTCAAAAAATTATACTTGTCTTCAGTTTTCAGTTTTACATCTCTAGCAGCATCTGGGTGGACAGGCATAGCTGTTTTTCTTTTATTTATACTGCATAGACTATATTTTTGGGAAATTTTTTTGTTGGCTGTGATGCACTTGCTGGTAGTGTACTGATTTCTGAATCAGAAGGACTAAATTCAGATGACTCTTCTGATAACAATGCATAATTATCTATGTCACTTTCATAATGGTAGCTTTCCTCACTAGAATAGCCTAAGATATCATGGTCACCTTCATTATATGGTATAGAGAGGTATTTACTACTTGCCATGAATTTGTTTCGAGTAGTAGACCTGAAACGGTATAAGTTGTGTTTTGCATTTCAAAATACCAATTTTTAACTTTATTTATCTGTAGTTTCCCATTATATATCTTATACATGATTTTATAATGTTTTTGAAATATTTCCTGAATGACAATATTTTCAACAAATTATATAACCATATGAGCCTATTGTCAACTTTTGTTCATGCATTGTGCCCCATTTTGTTATGCACAGTATGCCTATATGTGCCTATTGTCTAATCTTGTAATCATCTATTTTTATCTTCATCCAAATAAATGATTATTTGAGTGAGATTTGAAATGATGCATTTAACAGGTACTCTAATCTGTTTCTGCTAATATTAAATTTCAAAATTTTATCCTTACACTGCTCAAAATTAGATGATAAAGGATAAAAAATTGCATACCCACATAATGTGCTCATCTCTGTTAAGAGCCATTTTTAAAGGCATGCAATTTCTCTCATAGAGTGTCACCCTCTATAGAAAATTTGTGATAGCAAATATTTTATCTGCTTGTAGACAAAAGGCAGTTCTGGGAAAAATTTGAAATATAGTGCCCTGTTAAAACATGTTTGAAATTTGTCCTCGAAAGTAGACAGTAGGTAGTAAAGGGTTAGGATGGTTGATGTCTTCCTAACAGTTTTGCCTGCGAGATCTCACCTGACAATTGTACCTCCTTTGAAGTCTTAAAGCTCTTTTCTTTGAGAAATTCTTTCAGCATTCACAGAAGTATCATCTCATAATAGTGTAATCTGTTATTTAGTGCTGGGAGGAGTGCCACCTATGATATTGCAAAGAAATGTTGCATTTTCATGCAAATAAGGGTTGTCCCATGATTTTGGATAGGGTAGTGTACCCTTTAATTGGTAAGAAATTTTGTTGTTCTACATTGTCATTCTTTATTGATTTCTTTAGACACTCATTACAAAAACAATTCTTTCTACTATGTAACCTGCAATGTACTCTTGACTGCATTGCAATGCTTAATACATGTGATTCACTAAAGCTCAGGTGAAATGTTGCCTGTCCTCAGTATTGTCTAATGATGGTGAAATGAATTGTGATTGCATAAAATTTTCTTTGGTGAGTTCCCCCTCTTGGTACTGTTTTTTAAGATCTTTAAATGGGATATTGTTATATTGCATAACGAAGAGAGGGATAAGACTCAATAAAAAGGGGAGGAAAAAGAGTAAAAGGTCTCTTTTTATTTCTGTCAAATAGTACAAAAAGGTTTTTTAAAGTCAGTTGTAACAGGTCCAACCCACAAGCTCACCCTGTAAAAGAGAAAAAGATAAATTGTAAGAACCATTGCAAGGGAGGAGTATAAATCAACAGCAAAAAGAAATAAAAATAGAAAGAACTGATATAATAAAATAACTTACCGACAAGAAAACGCCCTCCAATGTCCCTGACACGTCTGAAACCTGATACCCCTGAGAAAGGAAAAACAAAACTTCAGAAGAAAGGCCAAGAAATAAAAACAAGAGGAAAAATAAATAGTAAATACCTTAAGTTACCCCAGCCATCAAACCATTATTCCACCGACTAAAGAATGAAATAAACATTAAAGGCAATCCCTTCTTCCAAGAAGAATTGAGAGGGTAACCTGATATTAAAAATGTAAACGCCCTCAAAGAGAAGGTATATATAGAGGAAAGACAACGATGACAAAATTTTTTTCTTCTGAAAAAGAGGACAGAGAAAGGAAAACGTAAACAGAGAACGAAAAAGCAACAAACGAAAAAGTAAAGAAAAACAAATACTCACCGACTTCAACATGTGTTGGACTGTAACCCTTAACAAAAGGACTAAGTGTAGTGTCAATCCGCCTTTCAACACCTTAATATCATTGATTTTGAAACTGAAATAAACGACATCCTTCAGAATTAAAAGGAACTTAAAAAACATCAAAGGAACTTAAACAAACCTCTCACCAAAAACGTGCAATCAAGCGACGGCAGCCATTACTTCTCTACTAAACAACGTGGATCAGTGTGACCAGACAACGAAGTCAACCAGTGGAGCCAGAGGTAGGAACAATGTTTTCCTTAACTTCCCCCTTAAAAATACCTATGGTACTGCAGAATCCTAATTTAAATTCGACGAGGATTGTATACCAAGGGAGAACACAGAAGAAAAGAAGATTTTAATAGAACCTAAAAATATATTAATCATGCCATTCGGATTTGACAAGTTTTTGCCATTTAAATAAAAACTCCAACTCTTGAATAATTTTTCCATTATGTCAGAAACGCCATCATGCTTTGTTGTTACAGATGGATGCCGATTTAGAATTAAAAATTTTATAGCCTCATTGTTGAATTGCCTTGCGACCCAGGAGAAGATGTACACCCCGAGAAGGCTATAATTCGTTTTACTCATTATTATTTTTGAGATTGGATTTTTGTGACTGATATTGACTTTTCTTATTACTCATCTTTATACCATATATATATGAAATATTTTTTTTTATTATCTTGCAAGATTGGATCCAATAAGGTAATCATTTATATTATTGTAACTTACCAACTCTGTATTTGAATACTTTTGGAGGGAACCTAACCAATTCAATGGAAGAAGGAAGAGCTGATTCAAGTAATTGTAGTTAAGAAATTAACGATTTTACCGGAACTTACACCCTTATTGTTAGGAGTAACACCTTGTGCCTTCCAAAAGGAGATGTTCAAATTTAACGGAACATTATGAGAATAAAGTTTATACTCTTTTGATTTTCATAAAACAAGGCCTATGTGGAAGAAATTTATTTAGGATACCGCTAAGCGCACTCTAGATCTACCCCTACTATAACACCCACAATGGTGCTTGAACCTTAAAACCGTCGTCTCTGTCCCAATCACCTTGGCGGGAGCACTAATCTAAGTCAGGAGACGACAATAAGATGCTGTTCTCATCCTCCTCACAATTTAAATTCCTAACTGCAAAATTTGAATTCAAGTTTTGTCATTTGTGGTTTTAAATGCAGCAACAAAATGAGATGCAGTAGGGCTGACATTGCCTACTTCTAGCTGTCAAATGGTTCCAAAAATTTTTCTAAACTGTCCTAATTTGAATGCCTCATATTTAAACTATGAAATAATTGTTCTTGAAGTAGCAACCACACTTTCCTCACAGCCCTTATGTTGTGTACCCATCGATTTTGGCAAGGGAAATAAGGCACTTTCCTATCACCTTTAGTGAAAAATTTCATTTTCCCTGAAATGGGAAAACATAACCCCAAAATTGATGATGTGTGCTTCCCTTTGTGACCCAACATTTTAAAGCCTTCTCATCTAACATGTCTTGTAAGAGGCAGAAAAGGTTATGTCTGTGCTGCTTCTGGTGTGTGCCACTGTGTGGCTGAGAAGTTTTGCAGCTAGCTTCATTTTCAGTTTACCAGAGGGATATATATTGTTTATCTGGATGCAGGGATATATATTGTTTATC